>BLAL01000359.1:0-10744 GCA_015698045.1 Rhizophagus clarus | reverse complement strand
AGAAAGGAGAAACGGGCGCGGGGCGCGGGAAAGCGAGAGGACGGAAAAAGAACGGAGACGCAAAGGAGAGGGCAGGGGAAACCAAGGGGAGAGGAGCCAGGGAAGCGCGCGGGGCGAAACGACACGCGCGCACGGAGGCAGAGGGGCGGAAACGGGCGGGGGCGGGGGGGGACGGAGGGAGACGGCACGAAGGGGCGGCAGGCGAGGCGCACACACGGGACGCAAGCCCGGAGCAGGGGAGGGGGCGGGCGAAACGCGGGCGGGCGAGAGGGACGCCACAGGGCCGGCGGGGCCAAGGACGGAGCGACCAGAGGAGACGGGCCAAGGCGGAGGGGGACGCACAGAGGCGCGAACCGCGGAGCGGGAGAACAAGAAGGACCGGAGGAGGAGGGGACCAGACGCACGAGCAGGCGCCGGGACGCAGGGGCCGCCAGGGAGGGCGCACAGCCCCGGGGACCAGAACGGCAGGAAGGAAGGACCGGGGGCGGAGGCCGACGCGGAGGGAGAGGAGCGGAGGCGCGCCACCGGAGCGCACGAATGGGGGGGCGGGGAGCCGACGCCGGCACGAGCCGCCGGGAAGGACGCGACCAGGGCGGGACGCCCGAGGAGGGGCGGAGGACGGGCGAGGCGGAAGCACCCCAGAGAGGGGGGGCGGACGGGGCGGGAAAGCAGAGGAGAACCGGAGCGGGAAAGCGAGGGAGAACACGCAGGGACGAGCCAGGGCGGCGAAGCGCGCAGGGGACCGGGCGCCGGACGACAGCCGGGCCCGGCGGCCGCAACGGGGCGGCGAGCCAGCCCCCGCGCCAAAAGGAGGACGCGACCGGGCGCCGCGCGGACGCGGCGCGCGAGCGGGCGCGGGGGCAAGGCCGGCGCACGCGGGGGGAACCCGGACGCCCGGGCCGAGCCGACGGGGCCCCGCCAGGCCGGGGCGGCGAGCGCAGCGAGGGACCCGGGGCGGGCCAGCGCGACGGCGCCGGCCAGGAGCGGGGCGCGCGCGACGCGGCCCCAACGGAGACGGCGGCGCGGGCCGGAGGCAAAGGAGGGAGCGACGACCAGCGCGGGACGCCCGGCGGGCCGGAGGAACCGGGCACGAAGGACACCCCGGGCGGGGCGGGGGGGCCGCCGCGACGGGCGCCAACGGGGGGGGCGGGGCAGGCAGGCGACGAGGGACGCGGCGGGGGCCGGAGAGCGGCCGGGGCGCACACAGGGGCGGGCCAGGGGGCCGGGGAGCCGGGCGCCCACGCGGAGCCGCGGCGGGAGCAGGGACGCGAAAGAAGGAGACGCCGGCAAAGGGAGGGAGGCCGCCCGAGGGCAAGCGCGGGGACCGGGGGGGAGCGCCCCGCACCAGCCGGGAGGGGGGGCGAGCGCGGCGCGCGCGCGGGGCCGCCGCCGCCGGGGGTGGGGAGAGAGAGAAGCGCGCGCACACCACAGCAAGGCGGGGGCGGGGGCGCCCCCACCCCGGGAACCGCGAGGGCCCGCGGGCCGGCCGACACGCCCGGGGCCGGCGGTGAGACGGAGGGAGCGGCCAGGCGAACGCCGGCGCGACGCGGGGGAGAACCGGAGCCACAGGCCCCAGGGACCGCACCGGGGGAGCACAGGCCGCGCGCCGGAAACCAGCGGGCCCGCGGCGCGGGAAGGCACCGACCCCCAACGGGGCGACCGGCGCGGAGGCAACCCCCGCCACGAACGGGGGGCCGGCGGGCACGGGGACGCAGGCCCGCAGGGCGGCACGCGAGGGGAGGAGCGCACGGCGGGGAAGCCGGCCAGCGACGCCGGCGACGGGGGGCCGAGGCGAGAGCGCACCGCGAAGGGCCGGCGCAGGAGCGCGGGCCAGCACAGGGACAGAGCGGCGAGCGACGAAAAGGCCGGGGCGGGGCCACGGCGGCGCGGCCCGGGCGGCCAGGGGGCCCACAGCGGGAGCCGGCAGGGCCCACGGAGACAGCGCGAGAGCAGAGGACGCGAGGCGCAAGGGCGAGGCAGCCGGGGGGGCGGGGGGCGGGAGCGCAGCCCAGGGCGGCCGCCGGGGACAGGCGGGAGGCCGGCGAACGGGACCCCGGAGGAGCGGAGACGACGGGCGCGGCCCGGCGGGGGAGCAAGAGCGGGACCGCGCCGGGGCGACGAGGAGGGACCGAAACGGCCGCCAAAAAGCGCGGGGGGGCGGACGCAGCGAACGGAAGACGAACAGACGAGGGCGGCCCGCAACGGGGCGAGGAACGGCCCGGCGGAGCGGGCCGGAGGCGGCGAAAAGACACCCCCAAGGCGGGCGAGAAGGGGGCGAGACGAAGAGCAGAGGGAAAGACGAGGCGGCCGCCGAACAAGGGCCGGACGGACGGCAGGGAGGGGACACACGGGGCGGAGAACGCCAGGGCGGGAAACGGAGGCACGGAGCAGGAGAGGGGGAGGGGCAACGAAGCAGCCGGGAAGGAGGGGGCGCCAGCGCCGCGGGGCGCGACGAGGGGAGGCAAACGGACGAAGGGGACCGGAGCAGCGGGGAGAGAACGGCCGGGGACCAGCCGGCAAGGGGGCGGAAAGCGCGAACGCACGAGGGGCGAACGACACAGAACAGGCGACGGGAGGGAGGCCGGGGGGGCGCAGCGCCGGACGCCACGGAGGGAAGGCGCCAGCCGGCAACAAACAGCCCCAGACAAGGGGCAGACCAGCGGACGACGGGCGCGGCGGGGAGGGGCGAACCCGAGAGGACAGGGCGACGAGACGCGGGGGGGGCCACGGCAAGAGACGGGGCGGAGAAGGGAGGTGGAAGGCAGAGAGCGGGACAGCGAAAAGAGAAAGGGGCGAAGGGGAGCGGGAGAGAGGGCAAGGAGAGGCGAGCACGAGAAAAGCGAGGAGCGCGGGGCGCCACGGAAAGAAACAGGAGGGCAGGAGGAGGAAAAGAGGAGGAAAGAAAAGGAGGGCCAAAGGGCGGAACGGGGGGGAAAGGGAGAGAATGGAGGAACGGAGGGGACGAGAGGGAACGAGGGAGCAGAGACGGCGAAGGCGGAGAGGGGAAGGAGGAGGGGGGGCGCAGGCCGGGGAGCGGAGGAAAAAGGGCGGGAAGAAGGAGGGGGGAGAGGGAAGGAAGGAAGGGGAAGAAGGGCAAGCGAGAGCAGAGGCCAAGGGCGGAAAGACGGAGGACAGAAACGGGGAGAAGGCAACGGCGAAGCAGCCGGAGAAGGGGAAGGCCAAGGCGAGAGAACACAACAGCAAAGGAAAGACCGGGAGAAAAGGAGGAACAAGGAAGGGACAGGGCAAAAAAGAAAGGAGAGGCCGGGGGCGCGGGGGAGAGCAAGCAGAAGGCAGACAGGGGGGCAGGGAGGACGGGAGAGAAGGGAGAGGGCAAAGCGACGGGGAGAGGACCGAGACACGGGCGCGCGCGGGGCCGCCGCCGCCGGGGGGGGGGGAGAGAGACCCGGGGCGAGGGCAGCGCAACGGAGCGGGGACAGAGAACGGAGCGAAAGGAAGCCCGGCACACCGGGAGGCAGGAGGCGGGCGAGACACGCGGACACAGGCAGAGCAGGGAGGGGCCAGGGCCAGGAAGGGGCAAGAAGGGGACGCACGGGAGGGAAGGGGAGGGGGGGGAGAGAGAAGGGGAAGGAAACGGAGAAGGAGGCGGAGACGGGGCAGGAGAAAAGGGAGGGACGAAGGAGGGAAGACAGGGGCAGAGGAGGAGAGCGGGACAGGAGGAAAAAGGAAGGAAGGAAAGCGCACACAAGACGGAGGCAAGACAGGGGGACGAAGAGAACCAAAGGAAGGCGAACAAAAGAAGACGGAAAAGAGAAGACGGAGAAGGAAGAGGAGCCAAGAGGGACAGAGAGGACACGAAGGGCCGAAAGGAGAGAACGGAAAACAAAGGGACGAAAGGGGGAAAGAAGGGAGGGAAGCAGAGGGGCAGAAGAAGGAAAGACGGGGGAGGGCAGGGGCGAAAAGAGAGAAGACGAGGGGAGAGGGAGAGAAGAGCCGGGAAAGAGCGAAAGAGAAAAGGAGAGAACGGGCGCGGGGCGCGGGAAAGCGAGAGGACGGAAAAAGAACGGAGACGCAAAGGAGAGGGCAGGGGAAACCCAAGAGGAGAGGAGCCAGGGAAGCGCGGGGGCGAAACGACACGCCGCGCACGGAGGCAGAGGGGCGGAAACGGGGCGGGGGCGGGGGGGGGACGGAGGGAGACGGCACGAAGGGGCGGCAGGCGAGGCGCACACACGGGACGCAAGCCCGGAGCAGGGAGGGGGCGGGCGAAACGCGGGCGGGCGAGAGGGACGCCACAGGGCCGGCGGGGCCAGGACGGGAGCGACCAGAGGAGACGGGCCAAGGCGGAAGGGGGACGCACAGAGGCGCGAACCGCGGAGCGGGAGAACAAGAAGGACCGGAGGAGGAGGGGACCAGACGCACGAGCAGGCGCCGGGACGCAGGGGCCGCCAGGGAGGGCGCACAGCCCCGGGGGGACCAGAACGGCAGGAAGGAAGGACCGGGGGCGGAGGCCGACGCGGAGGGCAGAGGAGCGGAGGCGCGCCACCGGAGCGCACGAAGGGGGGGCGGGGAGCCGACGCCGGCACGAGCCGCCGGGAAGGGACGCGACCAGGGGCGGGACGCCCGAGGAGGGGCGGAGGACGGGCGAGGCGGAAGCACCCCAGAGAGGGGGGCGGACGGGGCGGGAAAGCAGAGGAGAACCGGAGCGGGAAAGCGAGGGAGAACACGCAGGGACGAGCCAGGCGGCGAAGCGCCGCAGGGGGACCGGGCGCCGGACGACAGCCGGGCCCCCGGGGCCCGCAACGGGGCGGCGAGCCCAGGCCCCCGCGCCAAAAGGAGGGACGCGACCGGGCGCCCGCGCGGACGCGGCGCGCGAGCGGGCGCCGGGGGCAAGGCCGGCGCACGCGGGGGGAACCCGGGACGCCCGGGCCGAGCCGACGGGGCCCCGCCCAGGCCGGGGCGGCGAGCGCAGCGAGGGACCCGGGGCGGGCCAGCGCGACGGCGCCGGCCAGGAGCGGGGCGCGCGCGACGCGGCCCCAACGGAGACGGCGGCGCGGGCCGGAGGCAAAGAAGGGAGCGACGACCAGCGCGGGACGCCCGGCGGGCCGGAGGAACCGGGCACGAAGGACACCCCGGGCGGGGCGGGGGGGCCGCCGCGACGGGCGCCAACGGGGGGGGCGGGGCAGGCAGGCGACGAGGGACCCGGGGGCCGGAGAGCGGCCGGGGCGCACACAGGGGCGGGCCAGGGGGCCGGGGGAGCCGGGGCGCCCACGCGGAGCGCCGGCGGGAGCAGGGACGCGAAAGAAGGAGACGCCGGCAAAGGGAGGGGAGGCCGGCCCGAGGGCAAGCGCGCGGACGGGCGGGGGGGGGAGCGCCCCGCACCAGCCGGGAGGGGGGGGGCGAGCGCGGCGCGCGCGCGGGGCCGCCGCCGCCGGGGGGGGGGAGAGAGAGAAGCGCGCGCACACACAGCAAGGCGGGGGCGGGAGCGCCCCCACCCCGGTAACCGCGAGGGCCCGCGGGCCGGCCGACACGCCCGGGGCCGGCGGAGACGGAGGGAGCGGCCAGGCGAACGCCGGGCGACGCGGGGGAGAACCGGAGCCACAGGCCCCAGGGACCGCACCGGGGGAGCACAGGCCGCGCGCCGGAAACCAGCGGGCCCGCGGCGCCGGAAGGCACCGACCCCCAACGGGGGCGACCGGCGCGGAGGCAACCCCCGCCACGAACGGGGGGCCGGCGGGCACGGGGACGCAGGCCCGCAGGGCGGCACGCGAGGGAGGAGCGCACGGCGGGGAAGCCGGCCAGCGACGCCGGCGACGGGGGGCCGAGGCGAGAGCGCACCGCGAAGGGCCGGCGCAGGAGCGCGGGCCAGCACAGGGGACAGAGCGGCGAGCGACGAAAAGGCCGGGGCGGGGCCACGGCGGCGCGGCCCGGGCGGCCAGGGGCCCACAGCGGGAGCCGGCAGGGCCCACGGAGACAGCGCGAGAGCAGAGGACGCGAGGCGCAAGGCGAGGCAGCCGGGGGGAGGGGCGGGGGGGAGCGCAGCCCAGGGGCGGCCGCCGGGGACAGGCGGAGGCCGGCGAACGGACCCGGAGGAGCGGAGACGACGGGCGCGGCCCGGCGGGGGAGCAAGAGCGGGACCGCGCCGGGGCGACGAGGAGGGACCGAAACGGCCGCCAAAAGCGCGGGGGCGGACGCAGCGAACGGAAGACGAACAGACGAGGGCGCCCGCAACCGGGGGCGAGGAACGGCCCGGCGGAGCGGGCCGGAGGCGGCGAAAAGACACCCCCAAGGCGGGCGAGAAGGGGCGAGACGAAGAGCAGAGGAAAGACGAGGCGGCCGCCGAACAGGGCCGGACGGACGGCAGGGGGGGACACACGGGGCGGGGAGAACGCCAGGGCGGAAACGGAGGCACGGAGCAGGAGAGGGCGGAGGGGCAACGAAGCAGCCGGGAAGGAGGGGGCGCCAGCGCCGCGGGGCGCGACGAGGGGAGGCAAACGGACGAAGGGGACCGGAGCAGCGGGGAGAGAACGGCCGGGGACCAGCCGGCAAGGGGGCGGAAAGCGCGAACGCACGAGGGGCGAACGACACAGAACAGGCGACGGGAGGGAGGCCCGGGGGGCGCAGCGCCGGACGCCACGGAGGGAAGGCGCCAGCCGGCAACAAACAGCCCCAGACAAGGGCAGACCAGCGGACGACGGGCGCGGCGGGGAGGGGCGAACCGAGAGGACAGGGCGACGAGACGCGGGGGGGCCACGGCAAGAGACGGGGCGGAGAAGGGAGGGGAAGGCAGAGAGCGGGACAGCGAAAAGAGAAAGGGCGAAGGGGAGCGGGAGAGAGGGCAAGGAGAGGCGAGCACGAGAAAAGCGGAGGAGCGCGGGGCGCCACGGAAAGAAACAGGAGGGCAGGAGGAGGAAAAGAGGAGGAAAGAAAAGGAGGGCCAAAAGGGCGGAACGGGGGGAAGGGAGAGAAGGGAGGAACGGAGGGGACGAGAGGGAACGAGGGGAGCAGAGGACGGCGAAGGCGAGAGAGGGAAGGAGGAGGGGGGGCGCAGGCCGGGGGGGAGCGGAGGAAAAAGGGCGGGAAGAAGGAGGGGGGAGAGGGAAGGAAGGAAGGGGGAAGAGGGCAAGCGAGAAGCAGAGGCCAAGGGCGGAAAGACGGAGGACAGAAACGGGGAGAAGGCAACGGCGAAGCAGCCGGAGAAGGGGAAGGCCAAGGCGAGAGAACACAACAGCAAAGGAAAGACCGGGAGGAAAAGGAGGGAACAAGGAAGGGACAGGGCAAAAAAGAAAGGAGAGGCCGGGGGCCGCGGGGAGAGCAAGCAGAAGGCAGACAGGGGGGCAGGGAGGACGGGAGAAGGAGGGAGAGGGCAAAGCGACGGGGAGAGGACCGAGACACGGGGCGCGCGCGGGCCGCCGCCGCCGGGGGGGGGGGGAGAGAGACCCGGGGCGAGGCAGCGCAACGGAGCGGGACAGAGAACGGAGCGAAAGGAAGCCGGCACACCGGGAGGCAGGAGGCGGGCGAGACACGCGGACACAGGAGAGCAGGGGGGGGGCCAGGCCATGAAGGGGCAAGAAGGGGACGCACGGGAGGGAAGGGAGGGGGGGGAAGAGAAGGGGAAGGAACGGAGAAGGAGGCGGAGACGGGGCAGGAGAAAAGGGGAGGGACGAAGGAGGGAAGACAGGGGCAGAGGAGGAGAGCGGGACAGGAGGAAAAAGGAAGGAAGGAAAGCGCACACAAGACGGAGGCAAGACAGGGGGACGAAGAGAAACCAAAGGAAGGCGAACAAAAGAAGACGGAAAAGAGAAGACGGAAGAAGGAAGGAGCCAAGAGGGACAGAGAGGACACGAAGGGCCGAAAGGGAGAACGGGAAAACAAAGGGACGAAAGGGGGAAAAGAAGGGGAGGGAAGAGAGGGGCAGAAGAAGGAAAGACGGGGAGGGCAGGGGCGAAAAGAGAGAAGACGAGGGAGAGGGAGAGAAGAGCCGGGAAAGAGCGAAAGAGAAAAGGAGAAACGGGCGCGTGGCGCGGGGAAAGCGAGAGGACGGAAAAAGAACGGAGACGCAAAGGAGAGGGCAGGGGAAACCCAAGAGGAGAGGAGCCAGGGAAGCGCGGGGCGAAACGACACGCCGCGCACGGAGGCAGAGGGGCGGAACGGGGCGGGGGCGGGGGGGACGGAGGGAGACGGCACGAAGGGGCGGCAGGCGAGGCGCACACACGGGACGCAAGCCCGGAGCAGGGGAGGGGGCGGGCGAAACGCGGGCGGGCGAGAAGGACGCCACAGGGCCGGCGGGGCAAGGACGGGAGCGACCAGAGGAGACGGGCCAAGGCGGAAGGGGGACGCACAGAGGCGCGAACCGCGGAGCGGGAGAACAAGAAGGACGGAGGAGGAGGGGACCAGACGCACGAGCAGGCGCCGGGACGCAGGGGCCGCCAGGGAGGGCGCACAGCCCCGGGGGGACCAGAACGGCAGGAAGGAAGGACCGGGGCGGAGGCCGACGCGGAGGGCAGAGGAGCGGAGGCGCGCCACCGGAGCGCACGAAGGGGGGGCGGGGAGCCGACGCCGGCACGAGCCGCCGGGAAGGGACGCGACCAGGGGCGGACGCCCGAGGAGGGGCGGAGGACGGGCGAGGCGGAAGCACCCCAGAGAGGGGGGCGGACGGGGCGGGAAAGCAGAGGGAGAACCGGACGCGGGAAAGCGAGGGAGAACACGCAGGGACGAGCCAGGCGGCGAAGCGCCGCAGGGGGACCGGGCGCCGGACGACAGCCGGGCCCGGCGGCCGCAACGGGGCGGCGAGCCAGCCCCCGCGCCAAAAGGAGGACGCGACCGGGGCCCGCGCGGACGCGGCGCGCGAGCGGGCGCCGGGGGCAAGGCCGGCGCACGCGGGGGGAACCCGGGACGCCCGGGCCGAGCCGACGGGGCCCCGCCCAGGCCGGGGCGGCGAGCGCAGCGAGGGACCCGGGGCGGGCCAGCGCGACGGCGCCGGCCAGGAGCGGGGCGCGCGCGACGCGGCCCCAACGGAGACGGCGGGCGCGGGCCGGAGGCAAAGAAGGGAGCGACGACCAGCGCGGGACGCCCGGCGGGCCGGAGGAACCGGGCACGAAGGACACCCCGGGCGGGGCGGGGGGGCCGCCGCGACGGGCGCCAACGGGGGGGCGGGGCAGGCAGGCGACGAGGGACCGCGGGGGCCGGAGAGCGGCCGGGGCGCACACAGGGGCGGGCCAGGGGGCCGGGGGAGCCGGGGCGCCCACGCGGAGCGCCGGCGGGAGCAGGGACGCGAAAGAAGGAGACGCCGGCAAAGGGAGGGGAGGCCGGCCCGAGGGGCAAGCGCGGGGACCGGGGGGGGAGCGCCCCGCACCAGCGGGAGGGGGGGGCGAGCGCGGCGCGCGCGGGGCCGCCGCGCCGGTGGGGAGAGGAGAGAAGCGCGCGCACCACACAGCAAGGCGGGGGCGGGAGCGCCCCCACCCCGGGAACCGCGAGGCCCGCGGGCCGGCCGACCACCCGGGGCCGGCGGAGAGAGACGGGGGAGCGGCCAGGCGAACGCCGGCGCGACGCGGGGGAGAACCGGAGTCCACAGGCCCCAGGGACCGCACCGGGGGGAGCACAGGCCGCGCGCCGGAAACCAGCGGGCCCGCGGCGCCGGAAGGCACCGACCCCCAACGGGGGCGACCGGCGCGGAGGCAACCCCCGCCACGAACGGGGGGCCGGCGGGCACGGGGACGCAGGCCCGCAGGGCGCACGCACGCGAGGGAGGAGCGCACGGCGGGGAAGCCGGCCAGCGACGCCGGCGACGGGGGGCCGAGGCGAGAGCGCACCGCGAAGGGCCGGCGCAGGAGCGCGGGCCAGCACAGGGGACAGAGCGGCGAGCGACGAAAGGCCGGGGCGGGCCACGGCGGCGCGGCCCGGGCGGCCAGGGGTCCCCACAGCGGGAGCCGGCAGGGCCCACGGAGACAGCGCGAGAGCAGAGGACGCGAGGCGCAAGGGCGAGGCAGCCGGGGGAGCGGGGGCGGGAGCGCAGCCCAGGGGCGGCCGCCGGGGACAGGCGGGAGGCCGGCGAACGGGACCCCGGAGGAGCGGAGACGACGGGCGCGGCCCGGCGGGGAGCAAGAGCGGGACCGCGCCGGGGCGACGAGGAGGGACCCGAAACGGCCGCCAAAAAGCTCGGGGGGCGGACGCAGCGAACGGAGACGAACAGACGAGGGCGGCCCGCAACGGGGCGAGGAACTGCCCCGGCGGAGCGGGCCGGAGGCGGCGAAAAGACACCCCAAGGCGGGCGAGAAGGGGGCGAGACGAAGAGCAGAGGAAAGACGAGGCGGCCGCCGAAACAAGGGCCGGACGGACGGCAGGGAGGGGACACACGGGGCGGGGAGAACGCCAGGGCGGAAACGGAGGCACGGAGCAGGAGAGGGCGGAGGGTCAACGAAGCAGCCGGGAAGGAGGGGCGCCAGCGCCCGCGGGGCGCGACGAGGGGAGGCAAACGGACGAAGGGGACCGAGCAGCGGGGAGAGAACGGGGACCAGCCGGCAAGGGGGCGGAAAGCGCGAACGCACGGGGCGAACGACACAGAACAGGCGACGGGAGGGAGGCCCGGGGGGCGCAGCGCCGGACGCCACGGAGGGAAGGCGCCAGCCGGCAACAAACAGCCCCAGACAGGGGCAGACCAGCGGACGACGGGCGCGGCGGGGAGGGGCGAACCAGAGGACAAGGGCGACGAGACGCGGGGGGGCCACGGCAAGAGACGGGGCGGAGAAGGGAGGGGAAGGCAGAGAGCGGGACAGCGAAAAGAGAA
>BLAL01000358.1:0-10000 GCA_015698045.1 Rhizophagus clarus | reverse complement strand
TAGAATCTATATATCAGATAACGATAAACCATAAAAAAGTAGGATTACTTATTTAAAAGAAATAGATTAGTAAATTAATTTATAAATTAATAAATATGTTATGATTTAATATAAATTATTTTACCTTTTTTTGTTTATCTTTGTTCATTTTGGTTGATTTTTCTATTTGATCCTGATGATTCATTTAACGGTAAAACTTCTCGTTGCGTCAATTTATTATTTTATTTACAAACCTTTGATTACCGCCATCATCATCAATTTCAGAATCATGATTCTCGCTTTCTACCTAATATTAAATATATTAAATTAATAATACTATTTGATGAGAAAGGTTAGTAATAACATTTACTTACTTTTTTACCACAGTCCTTTTCACTTTTCCTTCTATTGATCTTTCAGTTGATCATTGTAAAACTTATTATGGAATAATAAAATCATGATTATGATTTACTACAAGCTTATTAAGACCGTAATTACCATTATAATTACCATCAATTTCTTCAGTTTCTTCGATGTCAGAAATTACTATATCTTCATTAGAATTGTTTACTTGTCCCTAATATTAATTAAAAAAAACTAAATGATACTATTTGATATGAGAATTTAGAAAAAATTACTTACTTTTTTCTTATTTTTTTGCTTGGCTTTAAAATAACCTTTGAATTTTTAAATTAATTTAATTTTATAAATACGTGTCATAATACAATGATACTATTGTTATTTGTAATTTTTATATATATAAATAAAATACTATCTTACGAGAACGTTGAATATGTTTGATTAATAAATCTTTTATTGCCCAATCTGCCATTGACGGAGGAAAGTCAGGCGCTTTCTTCTTAAACTAATAAATTCATTAAATTGTTAAGATAATTTCAATAAGAGAATACATATTTTAATACTTACCGCACGAATAATTTTACTTGTTATATGGGTTTTTGTTCTCAGTAACTCTTCTCAAATGTTACTCCTTTCTCAAGTACGCAATCTCTCATGATTTCCTGCATATAAACGAATAAACTCATTACAAAATTTGAGACGTGTTTTAAAAATTTAATACAGACTAGATATCTGAGCCAACGTTCTTTTTGGTTTTTCAAGCCTAAAATACTTTGGAGTTTACTCCTTGCAGATTGCTTTAGTATAGGTAACGTTGTTACCTAGTAAAAAGTTTTTTAAAATCATACACTATATCTCGCTGCTATAGTACCTTATTTATTATTTACTTCGGGTGACAAGTTGTAAAAGCTCAATTCATGTATAGTAGCCGTAACTGAAGCCGAAGCTAAAGCTGAAGAAGCTGGTTGTGGAACTTGTTTATTGTTATTGACGATATTTAATAAATCTTGCACAGTAAGATTGGCAATATTTTGGGAAGACATTTTATTTTAGTAAACAAATTTTCGCGTCTGATTTACTGTCTGATTTTACAAAGCTATTTTATAAGTATGCGCTAGCCGACATCAAGTGTAATGCTATCACGTGCAAGTGCATATAATTATCTCATGGATTTCAGATACGAACAAAATTTATTTAAACATTTATTTACAGATCTGACCGTAAAGTTCTTAATAAATGGAAACACATCAACTATAAATATTTTCTTACAACGCAATTATTATAAGAGTTACTTATAATTCAATAGCTAATTATCTAAAAAATTCAATGTCTGACAACTATATGAAAAATTACTTATTAAATTGTATATAAACATAAATGGAGGAAACGCTATAGTATTCTTATTAATTAGCTATCGAAGTCAGAAATAGTGTTTATATCCAAATTGCAGATTACTATTACCCGCATTTATTTCCATTTGTTTTTATTAATAAAATTGCTTATTATGTATATGATTTTTTTGTTTTAAAACATTAAATTATTATTATCAGAGATAACAAAAATAAACGAAAAGTTTACCAATTCTTTACCGATCAATAATATTTATCAATTCACCCCACTTATAATAAGTATGAAAACTAAAAATTCCATTTTAAATTTTTTTTCTATTTGTTAGGAAGACCTTTTAATGTTATTATTACAAATCATTTGCCAAAGCGTTTCTGTCTAAATAGTAATATTTAGCGATGATAGATTTATGACACTTGTATAAATCGATCAGAACAAGTACTTAACAGTTAAGGTAATACAGTTTGTTATTTAACTTCTATCAATATAATTAAAAGCTTTAAAAATATTTGATTTAATCAAGGATTCGTATGGTGAAATTTTAAATAATTAATATTTATCTTCTTTCGTTAATTGTATAATCGAATCTCAATAAATGTCAATACGCAAATTTAATAGGAAACAGAATGTAGTACAACATATCAAGTAACAATAATTTATTTATAAAAAATGATTGTCGTATTATAATTTTGAGCTCAAACATCAATATTATATTTTTATTAAAATTTCATATTTTTAAAAGTTAATGAATGTTTCCAATTGACTACAGTATTTAAAAAGTTTGCTATCTCTTAAACGGAAATCTTTAAAAATTTTTTTTAAGATAAGATAGCAAACCTTTATGATGTTGTTTTTTTTTGTTTAAAATTTGTAAGAAACCATAAATACCAAGCCTATAATAAATAAACAAATAAATTAATAAATAAATAAAATAATAAGCATTTATACATTTAAAATATACCATATGACTTCTTCTTTTAATATTTTAAAGGTACAATTGCTCTGATTTTTTGTTCTACATAAGGTATGGTAAATTGATATAATGAAGTCGTGTACTATGCCTATATTATATAAATAAATATATATATATTATTATTATTATTAATAAATATAATTAAAAAAAAAAATTTAAATCATAAAACTTATTATTTACCAGTTTCAAAACCTTCGTTTCTTTTTGGCATTCCTTTTATGTAGTTATGAAACTTCATTGCCGTGATAAGGAAGTTATGATATATATTTAATAGAACTGTTGTTCTATCATTCAGTGAAGTGTCATAAAGGATCCAATGATATTTCGTAATCATGAACCTAATTCAAAAAAAAAATTATATATATATATAAATAAATAAATATATATATATATATTATTATATATTACTTACTGAATCATTTTTTGTTTCAAAGATTTTACCAGGATTTCTTGTTTTTATGGTCAAGGTATCGGCAATATCTAATTAAATTGATAATCAATATAATAAATATTATTAAATAATAAATTAATTAAAAAATATAATATAAAAATACTTGCAAAAAAATGTATATCGTGAATAATCAGCCTTGATATTTAAGGTATGGGTATCAATAAGTAATCCACACCATGGAAAACCTTGATTAAATTTAATAAATATATTGTATTTAAATTTAAATATAAAAATAAAAAAAAAATAATAAATTAAATACCTTCTTGGTTACAGACTTTTATGTCTTCACCTGATATTTTTTATATTAAAATTAACTATAGTTTTTTTTTATTTATAATGCACCGATATTCAGGATGCCCCTGGTGCATTACTGTAACAAATTTTATTGCGTTTTCTTTTTGGTACTTATATACAAAAAATCATTAAGCAGATGAAGTAAAATCTATTAAATAAAAAAAAAATGAAAAAAAAAAAAAAATACAATTTAGTATCATAATAATTTAATAAATATGTGAATAGAAGAATATACTGTAAATTGAAATTAATATTTACCCCATTATCATTCTTTACAAACTGGAGTTCAGAGTGTTCCATAACCCCGTAATAAATACTACAAAGTAAAGATGATAATATTGACCCTTGCGGAATTCCAATCTTCTGCGTATAATATTTATCATCCGCCTATATAAATACATATATGAATTATTAAATATAAATAATCTTATAAATTTAAAATAGATTATTTAATATTCAAGTACCTTTATAATGTTTTTCAGATATGTTCTTCCAATAGCTCAAGAACATCTTCTAATTCTTTATACGTTTCTTTAACATTTTCAACAAAAATCGCATTCTTATACTTTTTGGCCAATTCATCAGCATACTTAGGGAAAAGTATAAAATCCTCTATGTAATGTTTTGAAAAAAAAATAATGTAAAAAATCAAAAAATCAAAAATAATTTAAAAAATAAACAATCCATTAGAAAACAGGCTGAAAACCTGCCTCCAAGGTGAACATAATGCTTATGATTTGTGCGGATACTCCCGCTTTTTTGATGAACAACATGGTATTGATTTACCACATATTGTGTCTAAATTAAACAATAAAATAAATAAAATATTAAGAACATTACAAAATTATGATATTTAACTGACCAAATATATTTACCTTAGTTAATACATTTGCGCGAATTATCTCCATAAGTTTATGTTGATCGATTGTATCAAAACAACATTTAACGTCAACTTTGACAAAGTAAAGTTTGGAATTTCTTTTGTGAGTTAAATATTGTTTAAATTGTTTCAAACGTTTATGAACCTCATTGTAACTAAACACTGATCCGTTTAATAAAGATAGATTGTTATCCTATTTAAGGAAAAAAAAGGGAAAAAAAAGAGGATGGTTAATAATAAACTATTATACATTTTAATCGTGAGGTTTCAAACTACCTTCTCAAAATTTAAGATTTGATATGTTGAATTTAAAATAGAATTAATCGATTGGGGTCGTTTCACATTCTTGTGGGTAGTTTTGGAAGAGGACTTCTCCTTATTAATTAACATAATTTAATATATTCAATTATATTATATTAAAAAATAAAAAAAAAATCATAATAAATATTATAGTCTTACGGGTTTGTGCATTGGACACCTCATATTTACAATTGGTCTAAGATTTCCATCATCATCTTTGAGGATAAAATTTATTTTGGAGTATCCAAATGTATTGCCATTTAACACCTCAACTACTTTTTCTGATGGGATTTTCTCAAACGTAGAGCTTTTCAATGATTCAAGGCCTTGTTTGAACATTTTTAGCCAAACTTCTTGTCAATAGTAAAATAGCCGACATTTGTGCTTAGCATTGTGTGTTATATGAAAGTTTAGCTATAAAAAATCATACAATGTAACAATAGCAAATAATTAATGCTTCAATTAATTTTGCTAGAGTAATGTATATATGATTAGTTTACCTTAAGAAGTGAGATTACAAAACATTCAAAAATCCACCAGATAAATTCATGCAATATTTCAATGCGTTTTATTCTTCTAAGTTGGTACAAGATATTTTATTTCCAGGCGCACAAGCCAACTATATTCATTTACCTAAATGTTATCAAAAGTATATTAATTTCATATATCGGCATAAAATAATTAAAAAATTATTAAAAAGATAACCTTAAACCCTTGAAGAACTTCATGCAATGATAAAACTTCAAAACGGCGACGCTTGAATAAATTTCCCAACCATTTTATAAATTAAAGTCTTGTTATTTTTTACTACCTTAAAATTCGGGTAGGATGATAAATCTAAGACTTTTGTAACAAAACTTTGTAACCTATTTGTTTATTAAATAAAATCCTTTTTATAAAATAGAATGTGAAAATAATTTAACATGTAATGAATTTACCTGATAAGTATTGCAGTAACTCAACCTATTTTATTCGCATTACTTTATTTATATCCTAATAAATAATTAAACATGAACATAATAAATAATCTAACCCTTTGATACATAATTTATAATAGGAAGTCAATAAGAAATACTTACTTGAATTGGACAGTAAGTATTGAGTAAGTTTATATACTGACACTTATTATGTCGCTCATTATGTGATTGATGTATGGAAGGATATGCTGTAAACAGTCTGGAATTTCGCCATTGTGAATCCTGTTTTTTATGTAAATTCATTGTATTTTAAAATATAGAATCTTTTCAGGCAAAATTACAATAATTATTAAAATTTTAGTTACTCTGAGTTCCTTTTTCCTATTCAAATATATATAATATGATGAATCGGAATATTTCCTAGTAAAAACGTTTTTAAGTCTGAACTGCTTTGGAAATATATGATACATCATAATGTGATATATTATTCTTATTAGAAATTTTAGCCACATTAAGGATGTCTAACAAAATAATCAAATTAGAATTAATAAATTATACGGTATATACTGATATTTATGACTCATTAATACTTACGATCTTTTGGAAGACCATACCAAAGTTCTCTATCTTTATTATAGACCGGAAAACTTAAAACATGGCTGACCGAGAAAAACATAGATTTGATATAGAATTTGGGCAGGGTACTTTTACCACATCACGATTGTTTCAAAACAATGGCCTTTATAAGAAGGGGTTTCTATATCCTCAATTGAACGTTTCATTTGATTATTTTTATTATTTTTATTTGGAATTATTCTTCATCAACACTATTTGGCACTTTTTCTATGCACATTTTAACAGCAATCACGATTATTTAAAATGATGGCTTTAGATGAAGAATCTTGAACATCCTCAATTATACGCTTTTCTGAGCCTCAGTATTTTTGTTTTTATCTGATACACTACATTCAACAACCTTGTCGTGGCTTGATGCTTCTCCAGTTACTTTAGCAAGATACATAGTTTCCAGAATTTTAAGAAAAACTCCCTTGGTCTGCTCCTTAACCTAGTATAAGATGTCATGTCTCCAGTCTCTTGCTTGGTAAAGGTTGATACCATCCTCCCATTCCCAATCTTTTGTTCATATGGTCTGATACAATATCTTTTTCAGTATCTTGTGAAAAAAGAACACTATTATCACCAGAAATATAACTTTTCGAATAGGCTTTATCTTCTTCTTCACGCAGTTTTTTGAAGAAGGCGAGAACTTCACTTTTACGTTGAGATATGAATCCCGCATTTTTCGTCTGGCAGACTATTTTGGCTGAGGTTATGGGATCCGTCAGAGACTTGATATGAGGTACAAACATCCCGGTGCCAACCTTTTCATTCTGAAAAGAAAAAGAGGTGTTTGATAGTGAATTTTGTATATTGGATGGAGCATATGCGCTTCCACTTGCAGTTTGTTTTTTAAGAACATGAGCATTCTAAATACAAATATATATAAATTAGTAATTACGAATTAAATTATTATGTAAATTCATTACTTACTACAGAGATTTCCTTTTTTGTACTTGAAACGCGTAAAATTTGAAGATATTGATAGCTTATTTATGGCAGGGCCTGCCAATGGACATAACATCCGTTTTGAAGCTCAAGAAATATAGAAAAATTTGTTAATAAAAAGATCATTGCATTTTCACCGATTCTACAGATATATGCGAAGCAAAATTTGTTAATATATAATAAATTTTAACATATTATATATAACAGAGAAATTTTACATACCTAGTATAAGAATTTAACCAGGATCTAGACTTTCTCATGTAATCAACCGTAGAATTTAAAGCGGTCAAACTAAAATCTTGAGAATTAGGAGCTCTAAGGCTTAATGGAATCCAAAGCGCATTACATTCGTAGTAATTTTTTGTCAGTTTGTTTAACTAGGATAGCAATTGCTTCAGTTTATAGCCTACAAATTAAATAATCAATTTATATTATAGTTCTCGTTACTTTAAATCTAAACAGATAATACTTATAATAAATCAGACAATATTTACAATGTCAAGACAAGTGTCCTTTTTTCGGGAATTGGTTGTTGATATTCCTTTTTAATTTGAGGAAAAGCTTTTCTTCGTATAAATACAACTGGTCTTCAGAAGCTTTTTATATTCGTCTTCATCTTCTTCCTCGAGTAACTCGACGTTAACGTCGAGATGAGGCTGAAGAAAGTCAAATAGAAATTCAGGGCTTAAATGATAAAGGTTTAAGTGTTGGTATGGAGATTTTAAGACATATTACTAAGAAAAAAAAATTGTTAATTTCACGTTTTTGATCTTGTTATGCGTTGTTGAAACCTGAATGTCTATCCAATCTGCTAGACTGCTACATATATATATTAAATAAAAAAAATTATTTTTACCACCGACATTTAATTTTGCGAATTTGATTAGTTTTCTTTTTTTGAATAGATGGCGTGTTTGATTTAAAAATTCTGCTATGTTCCCTGGTTTTACAGTAACCTTTAAAAGAGCACATTTTTTATCTTTCTGATCCAGTTTTAGTGAACAAAAAGGATCGGTTCAAACTTTACATTCTTGATTGTATTATATTAACTTTCTAAACATCAATATTTTTTAAAAAATTTTAATTAATAATATTTTATCTACTATATTAAAAATGATATTAGAATTTTCAAAAATTCTAGCACTATAACAATGTTACAATCACGGTTATATATTTGTTATGTAATATTATACCATTCCTAACCAAGTATAGTTTCACGTAATAACCCGTCTGCACCTAATTTTTGCTTATCTGTTATCAATTATAGCAACAGGTTTCCATAAGTGTGCATTTGAACAAACGGTCACCACTTTAATTAGGTACACGGCATATTATTTTTCATAGCTAATATTATTTTCTTTATTTTACACATAAATTTGTATATATCATACCAAATGCGATAGGTGTTGCAAACCAGCTTTATTCTTAGCTACAATAAATAAAACAGGAACACGATCAATATTTTTTAAATCATAATATCATATTTTCCAACAAATTTCCATGCATTTTTTTAGCTAAGTCAAATAAAATTTAATTGGTAAATGAATACAAAATTTTCATTGCCAAAAACAGCTAGATTTCTGCAATTCCATACAGTTGCTTTAATATTAGGAATATTGTCATGTGGCAACGACACCAATTCATAAATTTGGAACAAATTGTAACATGAACCAAATCCATATAAAATGAAGTATCAGTTTTGCAAAATGCAAATGCATGAGCGTTTCTACCAGTAAGCCAGTTTATTTTTGTTTTTAATTTTTTAGCTAGGGCAGATGCTACACTAAGTTTGTAAGATTTACTACATTGTTCTGCATTTTGGCGCATAATTTACAACCCTAACCCTAACCTATCTGTGAGTTGTAGGTTTATCCTGCTAATTAATGGGTTTTAGGCTATGTTTACCCATCCAAAAAATAAACAGATTATCATGTGTCAAAAACATGTAGCCATTTGTTTAAAAGATAGTGGCCTATAAGGGTTTTCACTGCCTGGCTTCTATGGTAAATTCAAATGGAGCAAAATTATAAATAAGAATAATTTAATCAGATGGAATTCCAGGCCAAAGAATATAGAATCTTTGTTTAAATTGGAGAATATTATTTATATTTTTTGAATTTGGAAGTTACCATTCTCATGACACTCATTGATTCTATTGACAATTATTGGTAATGATGAACTGCAGTTGTTTACAGGGGCTTTCTGCCAAACTTCTAATGGGATTCAGTCCAGTTTTTCAAATGACTTACAAACAAAAACACATTATTTTTTACTTTTCTATTTCTTGTTTTTTTTTATATTTATTACCTTTTCTTTTTTAAAATTTTCTAGAATTTATATTAGTGATTTATTACAATTTATTAACTCATCCCTTAATTAACCTTTTTTATATTTTTATTTTAAATGTACTTTTTTTATACATTTTTTTATACTTTATTAATTTTAATGCTGTATCTAAATCATTTAAAGCATTATCATATTGTCTTAATATTTGTATATTTCCGCTCTTCTAGCATAGATTAAAGATTTTTGTCTTTTCTCTGAAGCTGCAGTAAAATCAGCTAATGCCCCTTTAAAATAAATATAAGTCGAAAATAGATCACATCCTAATTTTATACTATCTAATAAATTTATCATTTATTTTTGCCAAAGAAAATGTCAAGGTGGATTCATTTATTTGTGTCACTCTTGGATTAAAATATTTTAATAATCAAGTTTTATCTTTAACATGGAAATTTAAATCTTATTTATTTTAAAAACAATAATTAGAGAATGAAGAATTTTGAATTTGATTTTAAGATATTAATAATAAATTAGATTGATTTATTATTATAATTTAGATAAGAAACAGAGAAATTAATATTGGCAGAGCAAGAATTTTCTTTACCATTTGATCCTAACCGTCCTTTTTTTTTAATTACATTCAAATTTAT
>BLAL01000357.1:600000-782691 GCA_015698045.1 Rhizophagus clarus | reverse complement strand
CCCTAACCCTAACCCTAACCCAACCCTAACCCTACCCTAACCTAACCCTAACCCTAACCCTAACCCTAACCTAACCCTAACCCTAACCCTAACCCTAACCCTTAACCTAACCCTAACCCTAACCCTAACCCTAACCCTAACCCTAACCCTAACCCTAACCCTAACCCTAACCCTAACCCTAACCCAAACCCTAACCCTAACCCTACCCCTAACCCTAACCCTAACCCTAACCCTAACCCTAACCCTAACCTAACCTAACCCTAACCCTAACCCTAACCCTAACCCTAACCTAACCCTAACCCTAACCCTAACCCTAACCCTAACCCTAACCCTAACCCTAACCCTAACCCTAACCCTAACCTAACCCTAACCCTAACCCTAACCCTAACCCTAACCCTAACCCTAACCCTAACCCTAACCCTAACCCTAACCTAACCCTAACCCTAACCCTAACCCTAACCCTAACCCTAACCCTAACCCTAACCCTAACCCTAACCCTAACCCTAACCCTAACCCTAACCCTAACCCTAACCCTAACCCTAACCCTAACCCTAACCCTAACCCTAACCCTAACCTAACCCTAACCCTAACCCTAACCCTAACCCTAACCCTAACCCTAACCCTAACCCTAACCCTAACCCTAACCCTAACCCTAACCCTAACCCTAACCCTAACCCTAACCCTAACCCTAACCCTAACCCTAACCCTAACCCTAACCCTAACCCTAACCCTAACCTAACCCTAACCCTAACCCTAACCCTAACCCTAACCCTAACCCTAACCCTAACCTAACCCTAACCCTAACCCTAACCCTAACCCTAACCCTAACCCTAACCCTAACCCTAACCCTAACCCTAACCCTAACCCTAACCCTAACCCTAACCCTAACCCTAACCCTAACCCTAACCCTAACCCTAACCCTAACCCTAACCCTAACCCTAACCCTAACCCTAACCCTAACCCTAACCCTAACCCTAACCCTAACCCTAACCCTAACCCTAACCCTAACCCTAACCCTAACCCTAACCCTAACCCTAACCCTAACCCTAACCCTAACCCTAACCCCCTAACCCTAACCCTAACCCTAACCCTAACCCTAACCCTAACCCTAACCCTAACCCTAACCCTAACCCTAACCCTAACCCTAAACCCTAACCCTAACCCTAACCTAACCCTAACCCTAACCCTAACCCTAACCCTAACCCTAACCCTAACCCTAACCCTAACCCTATACCCTAACCCTACGCTAAACCCTAAACCCTCCACCTACCTAACCACTAACCCTAACCCTAACCTAACCCTAACCCTAACGCCTACCCTAACCCAACCCAACCTAACCACCTAACCCTAACCTAACCCTAACCCTAACCCTAACCCTAACCTAACCCTAACCCTAACCCTAACCCTAACCCTAACCCTAACCCTAACCCTAACCCTAACCCTAACCCTAACCCTAACCCTAACCCTAACCCTAACCCTAACCCTAAACCCTAACCCTAACCCTAACCCTAACCCTAACCTAAACCTAACCTAACCCTAAGCGGATGGTTACACAACCCTAACCCTAAACCAATCATAATCTGAGTCCGCGGTCACATGACCCGACTGTAACCCTAAGGGATGGTGTGTTGTGAGCGTCAATTGACTTGACGCGGGGTAACGAATTTGATAACAACCCTGACAGAAAAACTCTTGATTGGTTGTCTAATGACTGACGCAACCCTTGGGGAGCGTCGATGTCAACCCTCGGCCCACGTTTCTGATTTAGTCACGTGACCCAAAGTTGATGCCGGTTGTGTCACCCCAAAGTGGCGCAGCCGGCTAAACTTTGGCCCGAGCTGGCCGGATAATTTATTTTCTGACGGATAAATATTTATCCGTTCCGAATTCTTCAGATTTTTTGCTGTGGCGCAGCAACCAATCAGAAGTTTATCCGAAGAGGTCACGTGCGGCGCAGTGCGCAATAAGTCACGTGATTACCAATTTTTCATAAAAAATTCTAAGTCTTTTTACTGCGCCGCAGTAATTAGGTTAAACGTTAATCCTGATTAACAACCCTAATGGACGCACAAGGAGATTTAGTCAAGTGGCACCCATATGGGTGCCCCTTATTTCAAATTAAATTAAGGAGTTAATTTTCATGCTTTGAGACGTTAGTCCTCCTTTTTTAATTTATTGGGTACTACCGCATGGAATTTTTTAATTCGAAAAATTCTTATTTTAGTTTCCACATGCTACCGCATGTGGAAATAAAATAAAAATTTGTCTCATAAAAAATTCATGAGATTGGTTCATCAATTGATTGATGAAACTCATATGAGTAAACATGCGGTTTGGAAAACGAGAATGTTAATTTATTTTTTCATTCTTAATTCATTTTAAATGAAACATGCGTACATGTTGTTTTCCATGTAAAGGGAATAAGTAGTTAATCGTTTAGCATAATTTTGCTTACATAAGATGTATTGGAGTTGTATTTAAAGGCCCAGTTATCCGACCATAAGGCGACGTCTTCTTTGCTTTTGTTAATTCAGAACCAACAACGTCATCGGTCCAGAATAACTCTTTACTTACACTTACTCCTAATATAACATTGACCCTAACCCTAACTCTAACCCTAACTCTACCCCAAACTTGCCTTAATTCTAAAAGTCTGTTTATGCTTTTCTCTAGCAATACTACAAAAATAAACTGATGAATAATTAAAAAAAAGATCAGATATTCAGATTATCTGATTAGATCAGTAAATTACATGACCCTACCTTTATAGCGAATAATTTATTATAGCATTAACAGTAAAAAATTACCAAACTTGATCTAACTCATGAACCGGCTTGAGCTATTCAAACCAAACCCACTGCCAGCTTGAGTTTATCAAGCCAAATTTAATACCTGACTCAAGCTTTTTCAAACTGACTTATAAACCACCAAGCCAATTTAATCATAGCTTGACTTGGCTCAGCTCATACGGAGCTTTAATAGTATATATCCTATAATTAATAAAATTCAATTAATCAAGAATTTTTTTACATATTAATATCTATCCTATATTTAACAATTTATTATATATACTGATTAAAATCGATTCTATTAAATACATATCAAGGACTAACTTATATCAGCAGTTAATCAAATAAATATTGAAGTTTTTACATATCGAATACCTGATTTATTATACTTTAAAATATACCTAATTATCAAGACCCCAATATCTAAACTATTGATCACTAATATATCCTTAGTAGAAGTATATATACGTTTTTTATACGGATTTTACACAAATTTTATACTGAAATTTCAATATATTATGAGAATATTTTAAAATCAATTAAATAGTATAGTTAGAATAAATTAATGATAACATGTAAAATATTTTCAAAATACTCTTAAAAAATATGTATTAAATTTTTAAAATATTTTGAATTTTTACCTATTTAAGTGTAAAATAAGTATGTATTTTGCATTAATTTATATAAGTAAAATAAAAACATTAATTAATTATATTTGAAATAAAAAATGACTAATTTTTTAATGAAATAATTATAACTTAACATGTATTTTAAAGTCTATTATTTGTTAAATTCATGTAAAATAAAAATAAAACTTAATTACTTTGAAAATATTTTAATATATTAAGCAGATAATTTTTTAACGAAATAATTATAATTTAACATGCATTTTAAAGTTTATTATTTGTTAAATTCGTGTAAAATAAGAATAAAATTTAATTACTTTGAAAATATTTTAATATGTTAAGCAAATAATTTTTTAACAAAATAATTATAATTTAACATGCATTTTAAAGTTTATTATTTGTTAAATTCGTGTAAAATAAGAATAAAACTTAGTTATTTTAAAAATATTTTAATACATTAAGAATTAGTAATTCGTATAAAACCAATTTATTTAAATTGTTATAAACCAAAATTAGTATCTCAAATATAAAAGTAAAACTAATAGAATCTATATATCAGATAACGATAAACCATAAAAAAGTAGGATTACTTATTTAAAAGAAATAGATTAGTAAATTAATTATAAATTAATAAATATGTTATGATTTAATATAAATTATTTTACCTTTTTTTGTTTATCTTTGTTCATTTTGGTTGATTTTCTATTTGATCCTGATGATTCATTTAACGGTAAAACTTCTCGTTGCGTCAATTTATTATTTTTATTTACAAACCTTTGATTACCGCCATCATCATCAATTTCAGAATCATGATTCTCGCTTTCTACCTAATATTAAATATATTAAATTAATAATACTATTTGATGAGAAAGGTTAGTAATAACATTTACTTACTTTTTTACCACAGTCCTTTTCACTTTTCCTTCTATTTGATCTTTCAGTTGATCATTGTAAAACTTATTATGGAATAATAAAAATCATGATTATGATTTACTACAAGCTTATTAAGACCGTAATTACCATTATAATTACCATCAATTTCTTCAGTTTCTTCGATGTCAGAAATTACTATATCTTCATTAGAATTGTTTACTTGTCCCTAATATTAATTAAAAAAAAACTAAATGATACTATTTGATATGAGAATTTTAGAAAAAAATTACTTACTTTTTTCTTATTTTTTTGCTTGGCTTTAAAATAACCTTTGAATTTTTAAATTAATTTAATTTTATAAATACGTGTCATAATACAATGATACTATTGTTATTTGTAATTTTTATATATATAAATAAAATACTATCTTACGAGAACGTTGAATATGTTTGATTAATAAATCTTTTATTGCCCAATCTGCCATTGACGGAGGAAAGTCAGGCGCTTTCTTCTTAAACTAATAAATTCATTAAATTGTTAAGATAATTTCAATAAGAGAATACATATTTTAATACTTACCGCACGAATAATTTTACTTGTTATATTGGGTTTTTGTTCTCAGTAACTCTTCTCAAATGTTACTCCTTTCTCAAGTACGCAATCTCTCATGATTTCCTGCATATAAACGAATAAACTCATTACAAAATTTGAGACGTGTTTTAAAAATTTAATACAGACTAGATATCTGAGCCAACGTTCTTTTTGGTTTTTCAAGCCTAAAATACTTTGGAGTTTACTCCTTGCAGATTGCTTTAGTATAGGTAACGTTGTTACCTAGTAAAAAGTTTTTTAAAATCATACACTATATCTCGCTGCTATAGTACCTTATTTATTATTTACTTCGGGTGACAAGTTGTAAAAGCTCAATTCATGTATAGTAGCCGTAACTGAAGCCGAAGCTAAAGCTGAAGAAGCTGGTTGTGGAACTTGTTTATTGTTATTGACGATATTTAATAAATCTTGCACAGTAAGATTGGCAATATTTTGGGAAGACATTTTATTTTAGTAAACAAATTTTCGCGTCTGATTTACTGTCTGATTTTACAAAGCTATTTTATAAGTATGCGCTAGCCGACATCAAGTGTAATGCTATCACGTGCAAGTGCATATAATTATCTCATGGATTTCAGATACGAACAAAATTTATTTAAACATTTATTTACAGATCTGACCGTAAAGTTCTTAATAAATGGAAACACATCAACTATAAATATTTTCTTACAACGCAATTATTATAAGAGTTACTTATAATTCAATAGCTAATTATCTAAAAAATTCAATGTCTGACAAACTATATGAAAAATTACTTATTAAATTGTATATAAACATAAATGGAGGAAACGCTATAGTATTCTTATTAATTAGCTATCGAAGTCAGAAATAGTGTTTATATCCAAATTGCAGATTACTATTACCGGCATTTATTTCCATTTGTTTTTAATTAATAAAATTGCTTATTATGTATATGATTTTTTTGTTTTAAAACATTAAATTATTATTATCAGAGATAACAAAAAATAAACGAAAAGTTTACCAATTCTTTACCGATCAATAATATTTATCAATTCACCCACTTATAATAAGTATTAAAACTAAAAATTCCATTTTAAATTTTTTTTCTATTTGTTAGGAAGACCTTTTAATGTTATTATTACAAATCATTTGCCAAAGCGTTTCTGTCTAAATAGTATATTTAGCGATGATAGATTTATGACACTTGTATAAATCGATCAGAACAAGTACTTAACAGTTAAGGTAATACAGTTTGTTATTTAACTTCTAATCAATATAATTAAAAGCTTTAAAAATATTTGATTTAATCAAGGATTCGTATGGTGAAATTTTAAATAATTTAATAATTTATCTTCTTTCGTTAATTGTATAATCGAATCTCAATAAATGTCAATACGCAAATTTAATAGGAAACAGAATGTAGTACAACATATCAAGTAACAATAATTTATTTATAAAAAATGATTGTCGTATTTATAATTTTGAGCTCAAACATCAATATTATTATTTTTTATTAAAATTTCATATTTTTAAAAGTTAATGAATGTTTCCAATTGACTACAGTATTTAAAAGTTTGCTATCTCTTAAACGGAAATCTTTAAAAATTTTTTTTAAGATAAGATAGCAAACCTTTATGATGTTGTTTTTTTTTGTTTAAAATTTGTAAGAAACCATAAATACCAAGCCTATAATAAAATAAACAAATAAATTAATAAATAAATAAAATAATAAGCATTTATACATTTAAAATATACCATATGACTTCTTCTTTTAATATTTTAAAGGTACAATTGCTCTGATTTTTTGTTCTACATAAGGTATGGTAAATTGATATAATGAAGTCGTGTACTATGCCTATATTATATAAATAAATATATATATTATTATTATTATTATTAATAAATATAATTAAAAAAAAAAATTTAAATCATAAAACTTATTATTTACCAGTTTCAAAACCTTCGTTTCTTTTTGGCATTCCTTTTATGTAGTTATGAAACTTCATTGCCGTGATAAGGAAGTTATGATATATATTTAATAGAACTGTTGTTCTATCATTCAGTGAAGTGTCATAAAGGATCCAATGATATTTCGTAATCATGAACCTAATTCAAAAAAAAAATTATATATATATATAAATAAATAAATATATATATATATATTATTATTATATATTACTTACTGAATCATTTTTTGTTTCAAAGATTTACCAGGATTTCTTGTTTTTATGGTCAAGGTATCGGCAATATCTAATTAAATTGATAATCAATATAATAAATATTATTAAATAATAAAATTAATTAAAAAATATAATATAAAAATACTTGCAAAAAAATGTATATCGTGAATAATCAGCCTTGATATTTAAGGTATGGGTATCAATAAGTAATCCACACCATGGAAAACCTTGATTAAATTTAATAAATATATTGTATTTAAATTTAAATATAAAAATAAAAAAAAAATAATAAATTAAATACCTTCTTGGTTACAGACTTTTATGTCTTCACCTGATATTTTTATATTAAAATTAACTATAGTTTTTTTTTATTTATAATGCACCGATATTCAGGATGCCCCTGGTGCATTACTGTAACAAATTTTATTGCGTTTTCTTTTTTGGTACTTATATACAAAAAATCATTAAGCAGATGAAGTAAAATCTATTAAATAAAAAAAAAAAATGAAAAAAAAAAAAAAATACAATTTAGTATCATAAATAATTTAATAAATATGTGAATAGAAGAATATACTGTAAATTGAAATTAATATTTACCCCATTATCATTCTTTACAAACTGGAGTTCAGAGTGTTCCATAACCCCGTAATAAATACTACAAAGTAAAGATGATAATATTGACCCTTGCGGAATTCCAATCTTCTGCGTATAATATTTATCATCCGCCTATATAAATACATATATGAATTATTAAATATAAATAATCTTATAAATTTAAAAATAGATTATTTAATATTCAAGTACCTTTATAATGTTTTTCAGATATGTTCTTCCAATAGCTCAAGAACATCTTCTAATTCTTTATACGTTTCTTTAACATTTTCAACAAAAATCGCATTCTTATACTTTTTGGCCAATTCATCAGCATACTTAGGGAAAAGTATAAAATCCTCTATGTAATGTTTTGAAAAAAAAAATAATGTAAAAAATCAAAAAATCAAAAATAATTTAAAAAATAAAACAATCCATTAGAAAACAGGCTGAAAACCTGCCTCCAAGGTGAACATAATGCTTATGATTTGTGCGGATACTCCCGCTTTTTTGATGAACAACATGGTATTGATTTACCACATATTGTGTCTAAATTAAACAATAAAATAAATAAAATATTAAGAACATTACAAAATTATGATATTTAACTGACCAAATATATTTACCTTAGTTAATACATTTGCGCGAATTATCTCCATAAGTTTATGTTGATCGATTGTATCAAAACAACATTTAACGTCAACTTTGACAAAGTAAAGTTTGGAATTTCTTTTGTGAGTTAAATATTGTTTAAATTGTTTCAAACGTTTATGAACCTCATTGTAACTAAACACTGATCCGTTTAATAAAGATAGATTGTTATCCTATTTAAGGAAAAAAAAGGGAAAAAAAAGAGGATGGTTAATAATAAACTATTATACATTTTAATCGTGAGGTTTCAAACTACCTTCTCAAAATTTAAGATTTGATATGTTGAATTTAAAATAGAATTAATCGATTGGGGTCGTTTCACATTCTTGTGGGTAGTTTTGGAAGAGGACTTCTCCTTATTAATTAACATAATTTAATATATTCAATTATATTATATTAAAAAATAAAAAAAAATCATAATAAATATTATAGTCTTACGGGTTTGTGCATTGGACACCTCATATTTACAATTGGTCTAAGATTTCCATCATCATCTTTGAGGATAAAATTTATTTTGGAGTATCCAAATGTATTGCCATTTAACACCTCAACTACTTTTTCTGATGGGATTTTCTCAAACGTAGAGCTTTTCAATGATTCAAGGCCTTGTTTGAACATTTTTAGCCAAACTTCTTGTCAATAGTAAAATAGCCGACATTTGTGCTTAGCATTGTGTGTTATATGAAAGTTTAGCTATAAAAAATCATACAATGTAACAATAAGCAAATAATTAATGCTTCAATTAATTTTGCTAGAGTAATGTATATATGATTAGTTTACCTTAAGAAGTGAGATTACAAAACATTCAAAAATCCACCAGATAAATTCATGCAATATTTCAATGCGTTTTATTCTTTCTAAGTTGGTACAAGATATTTTATTTCCAGGCGGCACAAGCCAACTATATTCATTTACCTAAATGTTATCAAAAGTATATTAATTTCATATATCGGCATAAAAATAATTAAAAAATTATTAAAAAGATAACCTTAAACCCTTGAAGAACTTCATGCAATGATAAAACTTCAAAACGGCGACGCTTGATAAATTTCCCAACCATTTTATAAATTAAAGTCTTGTTATTTTTACTACCTTAAAATTCGGGTAGGATGATAAAATCTAAGACTTTTGTAACAAAACTTGTAACCTATTTGTTTATTAAATAAAATCTTTTTATAAAATAAGAATGTGAAAATAATTTAACATGTAATGAATTTACCTGATAAGTATTGCAGTAACTCAACCTATTTTTATTCGCATTTACTTTATTTATATCCTAATAAATAATTAAACATGAACATAATAAATAATCTAACCCTTTGATACATAATTTATAATAGGAAGTCAATAAGAAATACTTACTTGAATTGGACAGTAAGTATTGAGTAAGTTTATATACTGACACTTATTATGTCGCTCAATTATGTGATTGATGTATGGAAGGATATGCTGTAAACAGTCTGGAATTTCGCATTGTGAATCCTGTTTTTTATGTAAATTCATTGTATTTTAAAATATAGAATCTTTTCAGGCAAAATTACAATAATTATTAAAATTTTAGTTACTCTGAGTTCCTTTTTCCTATTCAAATATATATAATATGATGAATCGGAATATTTCCTAGTAAAAACGTTTTTAAGTCTGAACTGCTTTGGAAATATATGATACATCACATAATGTGATATATTATTCTTATTAGAAATTTTAGCCACATTAAGGATGTCTAACAAAATAATCAAATTAGAATTAATAAATTATACGGTATATACTGATATTTATGACTCATTAATACTTACGATCTTTTGGAAGACCATACCAAAGTTCTCTATCTTTATTATAGACCGGAAAACTTAAAAACATGGCTGACCGAGAAAAACATAGATTTGATATAGAATTTGGGCAGGGTACTTTTACCACATCACGATTGTTCAAAACAATGGCCTTTAAAGAAGGGGTTTCTATATCCTCAATTGAACGTTTCATTTGATTATTTTTATTATTTTTATTTGGAATTATTCTTTCATCAACACTATTTGGCACTTTTTCTATGCACATTTTAACAGCATCACGATTATTTAAAATGATGGCTTTAGATGAAGAATCTTGAACATCCTCAATTATACGCTTTTTCTGAGCCTCAGTATTTTTGTTTTTATCTGATACACTACATTCAACAACCTTGTCGTGGCTTGATGCTTCTCCAGTTACTTTAGCAAGATACATAGTTTCCAGAATTTTAAGAAAAACTCCCTTGGTCTGCTCCTTAAACCTAGTATAAGATGTCATGTCTCCAGTCTCTTGCTTGGTAAAGGTTGATACCATCCTCCCATTCCCAATCTTTTGTTCAATATGGTCTGATACAATATCTTTTTCAGTATCTTGTGAAAAAAGAACACTATTATCACCAGAAATATAACTTTTCGAATAGGCTTTATCTTCTTCTTCACGCAGTTTTTTGAAGAAGGCGAGAACTTCACTTTTACGTTGAGATATGAATCCCGCATTTTCGTCTGGCAGACTATTTTGGCTGAGGTTATGGGATCCGTCAGAGACTTGATATGAGGTACAAACATCCCGGGTGCCAACCTTTTCATTCTGAAAAGAAAAAGAGGTGTTTGATAGTGAATTTTGTATATTGGATGGAGCATATGCGCTTCCACTTGCAGTTTGTTTTTTAAGAACATGAGCATTCTAAATACAAATATAATATAAATTAGTAATTACGAATTAAATTATTATGTAAATTCATTACTTACTACAGAGATTTCCTTTTTGTACTTGAAACGCGTAAAATTTGAAGATATTGATAGCTTATTTATGGCAGGGCCTGCCAATTGGACATAACATCCGTTTTGAAGCTCAAGAAATATAGAAAAATTTGTTAATAAAAAGATCATTGCATTTTCACCGATTCTACAGATAATATGCGAAGCAAAATTTGTTAATATATAATAAATTTTAACATATTATATATAACAGAGAAATTTTACATACCTAGTATAAGAATTTTAACCAGGATCTAGACTTTCTCATGTAATCAACCGTAGAATTTAAAGCGGTCAAACTAAAATCTTGAGAATTAGGAGCTCTAGGCTTAATGAATCCAAAGCGCATTACATTCGTAGTAAATTTTTTGTCAGTTTGTTTAACTAGGATAGCAATTGCTCAGTTTATAGCCTACAAATTAAATAATCAATTTATATTATAGTTCTCTTACTTTAAATCTAACAGATAATACTTATAATAAATCAGGACAATATTTACAATGTCAAGACAAGTGTCTTTTTCGGGAATTGGTTGTTGATATTCCTTTTTAATTTGAGGAAAGCTTTTCTTCGTATTAAATACAACTGGTCTTCAGAAGCTTTTTATATTCGTCTTCATCTTCTTCCTCGAGTAACTCGACGTTAACGTCGAGATGAGGCTGAAGAAAGTCAAATAGAAATTCAGGGCTTAAATGATAAAGGTTAAGTGTTGGTATGGAGATTTTAGACATTATTTACTAAGAAAAAAAAATTGTAATTTCACGTTTTTGATCTTGTTATGCGTTGTGAAACCTGAATGTCTATCCAGATCTGCTAGACTGCTACATATATATATTAAATAAAAAAAAATTATTTTTACCACCGACATTTAATTTTGCGAATTTGATTAGTTTTCTTTTTTTGAATAGATGGCGTGTTTTGATTTAAAATTCTGCTATGTTCCCTGGTTTTACAGTAACCTTTAAAAGAGCACATTTTTTATCTTTCTGATCCAGTTTTAGTGAACAAAAAGGATCGGTTCAAACTTTACATTCTTGATTGTATTATATTAACTTTCTAAACATCAATATTTTTAAAAAATTTAATTAATAATATTTTATCTACTATATTAAAAATGATATTAGAATTTTCAAAAATTCTAGCACTATAACAATGTTACAATCACGGTTATATATTTGTTATGTAATATTATACCATTCCTAACCAAGTATAGTTTCACGTAATAACCCGTCTGCACCTAATTTTTGCTTATCTGTTATCAATTATAGCAACAGGTTTCCATAAGTGTGCATTTGAACAAACGGTCACCACTTTAATTAGGTACACGGCATATTATTTTTCATAGCTAATATTATTTTCTTTATTTTACACATAAATTTGTATATATCATACCAAATGCGATAGGTGTTGCAAACCAGCTTTATTCTTAGCTACAATAAATAAAACAGGAACACGATCAAATATTTTTTAAATCATAATATCATATTTTCCAACCAAATTTCCATGCATTTTTTTAGCTAAGTCAAATAAAATTTAATTGGTAAATGAATACAAAAATTTTCATTGCCAAAAACAGCTAGATTTCTGCAATTCCATACAGTTGCTTTAATATTAGGAATATTGTCATGTGGCAACGACACCAATTCATAAATTTGGAACAAATTGTAACATGAACCAAATCCATATAAAATGAAGTATCAGTTTTGCAAAATGCAAATGCATGAGCGTTTCTACCAGTAAGCCAGTTTATTTTTGTTTTTAATTTTTTAGCTAGGGCAGATGCTACACTAAGTTTGTAAGATTTACTACATTGTTCTGCATTTTGGCGCATAATTTACAACCCTAACCCTAACCTATCTGTGAGTTGTAGGTTTATCCTGCTAATTAATGGGTTTTAGGCTATGTTTACCCATCCAAAAAATAAACAGATTATCATGTGTCAAAAACATGTAGCCATTTGTTTAAAAGATAGTGGCCTATAAGGGTTTTCACTGCCTGGCTTCTATGGTAAATTCAAATGGAGCAAAATTATAAATAAGAATAATTTAATCAGATGGAATTCCAGGCCAAAGAATATAGAATCTTTGTTTAAATTGGAGAATATTATTTATATTTTTTGAATTTGGAAGTTACCATTCTCATGACACTCATTGATTCTATTGACAATTATTGGTAATGATGAACTGCAGTTGTTTACAGGGGCTTTCTGCCAAACTTCTAATGGGATTCAGTCCAGTTTTTCAAATGACTTACAAACAAAAACACATTATTTTTTACTTTTCTATTTCTTGTTTTTTTTTATATTTATTACCTTTTCTTTTTTAAAATTTTCTAGAATTTATTTATTAGTGATTTATTACAATTTATTAACTCATCCCTTAATTAACCTTTTTTATATTTTTATTTTAAATGTACATTTTTTTATACATTTTTTTTATACTTTATTAATTTTTAATGCTGTATCTAAATCATTTAAAGCATTATCATATTGTCTTAATATTTTGTATATTTCCGCTCTTCTAGCATAGATTAAAGATTTTTGTCTTTTCTCTGAAGCTGCAGTAAAATCAGCTAATGCCCCTTTAAAATAAATATAAGTCGAAAAATAGATCACATCCTAATTTTATACTATCTAATAAATTTATCATTTATTTTTGCCAAAGAAAATGTCAAGGTGGATTCATTTATTTGTGTCACTCTTGGATTAAAATATTTTAATAATCAAGTTTTATCTTTAACATGGAAATTTAAATCTTATTTATTTTAAAAACAATAATTAGAGAATGAAGAATTTTGAATTTGATTTTAAGATATTAATAATAAATTAGATTGATTTATTATTATAATTTAGATAAGAAAACAGAGAAATTAATATTGGCAGAGCAAGAATTTTCTTTACCATTTGATCCTAACCGTCCTTTTTTTTTAATTACATTCAAATTTATATTGTTTTGAATTTGTGGAATTTGACATTTTGGAAAATGAACAAGATTTAAAAAAAATCTAATGTAAAAAATTTATACAATTGAGTAGTAAATTTTGTAATTTTCTATTTTAGCGTTAACCTAAATGATTTTTTAAATTATTAAACAAATTTCATTATCATAGCCGATAGTATTATAGTTATATGCTTAGTCAGGTGTACGTTACATCATTGTGTAATCTAAAGTAGAGGATCACAAATTGTGAAATTAAGTTTTATTTTATATTCGATTTTTAGAAATAAAAAGATGGGATATTTTTGTGAATGTAATAGATGCAAACGAAATTCTACAGATGGAAAAGGGTTGTTTCTTTTAAATAGAAAAATATATAGAAATCATCTAATAAAGCAAAAAAAGCTTTTAGACGCTAATAACGAAATTACAAGTGATGATAGTGAGAATACAACAAATTCGGAGAATATATTAGAAGATGAAAATTATAATAGTGAGAATACAACAAATTCGGATGATATATTAGAGGACGAATATGAAGAAGATAATTATAGATATATTTATAAATATAATTTTGTTATTGCATTATATATTTTTATTTTTTTAAATTAGATTTTAATTGCTCTTTTTTATCCTTACACTCTTTCTCATATTTCCATTAATTAAAATAAAATTAAAGTGATAATAATGAAGAAAATACCAGAAATTTAAAAGAAATTGATAATAGTACTTATTCTTATATTGATAATACTAAAGATATTGTAATGACTGATGTTGAAGATAATGGAAATCTAAATGACAATGAATCGATATATAATTTTAATGATACTGAGAATTTAGAAGTAAATGCTAATATTGAAAATTCTAAAAATATGGAAGAAATCAAAGGTGAAAATAGAGTAATAATTGATTTTAATAATACGGAAAGTGAGAGTGATAATTATGATTATGATTCTTATGAAGAAAATGACAATATTAATCATGAAAATATTAATGATAAAGGTAAATATAATAATTTATGTAAATAAATTTAATAATTAACTTAATTAATTATAATTTTATATAGACGTTTCTATTGGTATGAAATTATTAGAAACAAAAGTGAAACATGGATTAACAGATACTGCATTTAATTCTGTATTAAGTAATATTGGTCTTTCAATATCTCTATATAAATTACAAAAAAAACTTCATCAATCTGTCAGTTTATCGCCTATTAGAATAGATACCTGTAAGAATAGTTGTATTGCATTTACTGGCGATTATCATTTACTTAGGGTGTGTCCTCTATGTTTTGAATCAAGATTTGATTCAAATAATAAACCAGTTAATATTACAAACTTTTTTTCTCTTATAGAACGACTAAAAATTCAGTTTAGTGATTCAAAAAGAGCAAAAGAATTTTTATATAGATATGAATATACTACGACAATATCAAATGATAATGGTAATTATGGTGACATCTATGATGGAAAGTAAGTAATTATTAAATTTATATTTAAACTTATTATTTATTACCACGAATAATATTTTATTTTATAATAAGGCTATACAAAAAATTAGTTGAAAGAGGACTGTTTGCAAATCCAACAGATATAGCACTTTCGCTGTCTCTTGATGGATTTCAAATATTTAAACATAAGACAAACGATTATTGGGTTATTTTACTTATAAATAATAATTTAAGTCCTGAAATAAGAGTAAAAAGAAAATTTGTTTATTACAATGGTAATTCCAGGTCTGAATGCTCCTAAGGATATGAGTACATTTCTTCAACCCATTATAAATGAATTATAAGTACTCGAAGGTATATAAATTTTATTATTTTTACATAAGAATTTTAATTTTATAATATTGACATACTATTATTATTTATATAATTAGAGAGTATTTTGTGTTTTAATGGATACACACAGCAGCAATTTCTATTAAAAGCATATGTTACTCATTGCACCGGTGATATACCTGCAATAAGCAAATATCTTAATCTAGTTGGACATAATGCATATAAAGGCTGCAGATTTTGTAATTTACTTGGAATATGTCATATAAAGAATCATCACATATATTTTCCATTAAATAAACAGCATGGAAACTTAGTACTTAGAACATATGAAGAAGCAGAAGACACTATCAATCAATTATTAATGGAAACTGATAAATCAAAAAAAGAGTCAATTATAAAAAATACAGGTAAAATAGTTTTTTTTTATTAAGATTAATTATAGAAAAATATATCACTAATTGAATAATTATATTTTAGGAATCAAAGGTGCAAATTTATTGTTTAAATTAAAAGGAATTGAATTTCCTTGGTCCTTCCCCACAGATATAATGCATCTGTATTTCGAGAATATAGCTCTGCTTATGTATTTACATTAGTCTGGAGGATTTTTTAAGGATAATAAATATAATGAAAACTCTTATAATTTAACGAAAAAAGAATTAGAATATATTGGAAAGTTGATGAAAGAAAGCCAAACATGCCTTCCTCTTGAATTCGGACGTGCTCCTAGAGATATATCAAAGTACCATACTGGTTTTAAAGTTGTTGAATGGCAAAACTGGATTGAATTATTTTCAGTTCCACTTTTAAAAGATATTTTTATCGATAAGTAAGTTTATTTACATGTTTACATTTAAAATTTTATATTACAAATATTATAATAAGCTTTGTACAATAATTATTAGACATATAAATGGATGGATTAATTATGTAAAAGCAGTTAAACTTTCTTTAAAATATGTGATATCAAATGATGATCTTCAAGAAATTAAATGTTCATTAATAATGTTTTATAATTATTATGAAAAGTAAGTAAATCAACTAAATTAATAACCAATTTTTAATTTTTTAAATATAATAATAGTAATAATATTATTACTTTACTTGGTATTTTATAGTGAATATTTTAAACAGGATCAAGAGCGTCTTTCTGCATGCAGAATTTGCTTCATTACCTTTTACATATTAGTGAAAATATTGAATATTCAGGACCATGTTGGGCATATTGGCAATTCCCTATAGAGCGGTTATGTGGAATGTTAATACCAATGGTATATTCAAAATTACGTCCATATACTAGTCTATCAAACAATTTAACATTATTAGATCAACTTAATCATTTACAATACACTAAAGAAGGAAAATCAATAATATCAAATTCTGAATGTCAAAAAAAATGGACACTCAAACAAGTTTATAAAGCAGTTGAAGATTATGATGAAGAATTTTATTGGCCATTATGTGATTATATACTTAACGAAAAAGAATCAAAAGCTTTACAGAAATTTTATTCTAATAAGGTAAATTTTTGATATACATAATATTTTATAATTATAGTAATTATTTCTTAATCTATAAATTTTTTTATAGAATATAGAATTGCATGGCATTAAATATGGTAGGCTTTTAACAAGAGATGGTCACACAATTAGTAGTGAATGGATTAAACAAAATAAACCAAATTCAAGAAATAATTATTCAATCCAGGTAAGATGTTTATATGATTTATATATTTATTGTCATCAGTGCCGGGCTACGCCTAACGGAGGCTAAAGCCCCTATACATCCCCCCTCCGTGGGTAAACCCTACCAGATCCCCTTCCAGTTAGGCTCCAGCGCCTTATGGCGCATTTCTAACAATACCATAGATAAATACCATATCCCCTGGTACGACCTCCTATATATACTCCTTGTACCAACTTCGTACCAATCCTCGTACCAGAAAACATATCAAATAACCATCAAAATCACGAAATAAAGGCAAAATCATACACAATAATGGTTTGATACGATGGTACGAAGACAATTTCCAAAAATATTATCCAACTCCAGACACCATATACATATATAGCGCTTATAATATATAAAACTTTTTGGAAAAATCCCTCGAACCAGTGTACCCGATCCAAAAGTATCAATTTTACATTTCTAAAGCCTTCAGAACACCAATTTCCCTATTTTCCTGGTTCAAAAAGTGGTCAGAATTTGGTACGATAAAAAATCCTGCTCTTTGTACCAAAATATTGGGTATATATAGCATCACTTCTTGTACCAACTACCTATATATACCTACTCGTACCAGAAGTGGCTATACCTTCCAATAGCATACAAATATACCTGAAAAAAAAAATCGTAATTAATCCTCTTTTGTCACCTCCCTTAAATACTTCTTAATATAAGCCTGAACTTTGTCATCGGCATCCAAAATCTTAAGACCAAGTTTCTTAGCCTTCTTGTTTGTAGCCGTCTTCTTTCTCTTTTTCTTAGCATCCAGAATTTCTCTTTTACTATGTGTTTTAACCTCCCAATTCTCACCAGTAAGGGTATTCTTGTGCGTCCCACAGATAATACAATCACCATGAATTCGATATCGACCATTATCGGTCATATCCTGAACTTCTGAAGACGTTTCTGTCTTCTTTTTACACTTTGTACAATGTATCTCTGTCATATCCACAAATTTGAATTCTAGAAGTAAAACTTTAATTTTGAGCGATATGACCCCTTTAGAGAGGTATTACAAATTTTATAACCTATTAGGGGTACCAGCACGTCTTCTTAAAGACCAAGAGCATTATAACATATATCGAAGACCTCTAAAGGAGAAAAGATCTGAGCGTCCAAAAGTAATCGTCTGGAAAGAAAATGCTACTCAGCAGTCTGATTTAGGAGAAATGCCTATAGATCCCAAAGGATACCATTATTTTCTCGTAGTAGTAGAAATATCCAGAAGACGAGTAGATGCCGAGCCTATCAAAAATAAGACAGCTAATAGTGTAATAAATGCTTTTATTAAAATACATGGACGTGGTCGTATCCAACCTCCTACTCATAAACTAGAAACTGATTCTGGTTCAGAATTTACTAACTCGCAAATACGTGATTTTTTCCTTAATAGCATTGGAGTTATGATGAGATTTGGCGAACCTGGACGTCACAAACAGCAATCATTTGCAGAACGAGCAATTCAGGCTATACAAGAACCACTTCTTAAAAGAATGACAGCACAGGAGTTAAAAATTGGTGAGACGTCAGTAGAATGGTCTGAGGACTTCCACGATATAGTAAGATTAGTAGATGAAAAGTGGCAAAGGGATCCACTTAAAATCCCAGAAGGTCCACCTAAAATTGATAAGAATACAGAATTACTATTAGAGGAGACACAAGTTCGAACCAAACTTCTTGAACCTATATCAGTACTTGAAAAGAAATTACATGGTAAGTTCAGAACAGGGGATATCAGATGGAATCCAAAAGTTTGTATAATTAAGAAGCTTATCCTTTCTTCTGAACAACCGCCTACATATTTACTTGATGGACCACATGGCAGGTTAGGAGTATCTAGATGTGCATATACTAGAAAAGAACTACAGGTTATTCCAGCTAATGAAAAACCCCCACCTGATTCGGTCATAAGAGAACGGCCAGAAAGATATGTACCTGAAAGGATTATTAAGCATCGTACTAGAAAGGGTCAACTCCAATACTTAGTCAAATGGGAGCGCTATCCAGAAGATGAATCTACATGGGAGCCAGCTGATAGATTACAAGAAGACGTCCCCAATCTAGTACGTATCTATAATGATACAAAATAGGTTATATTTTTTTTTCGAAAAATCCTAAAATTGTAATTAAAGATAAGGGTATAATAAAGTAAATCATATAATAAATATTCGAAATTAAACATATCCATTATATACTAAAAGATGTACACGAACATTGCTACATTCTTAGATATATCCCCAGAGTGGGTAGAAAACTGGCTAAATGCTCCAATCAAGGAAACTGGCCATAATGTTAATGCTACTTTCAAGAGAACCGATATATTTCAGATACATGAAATTGCTCGTGTCATCATGTATCAACTTAACCAGCTTGCCGAAGAGGACTACTGGAAAGCTGTAGAAGATTATAAGATTTTTAATAAAGAAGTAAATCCTGTTTTTGAAAAATATTTAGGTATGAATAAAGCTCTTACAGATCTATTATATAAAAAATTTATGGATTTGGCTGATAAAAAAAGGGTAGCTTTTGCGTATCAAGTAGAGATAGAAAAAATTATGTTACAAGGTGGATTTGCATATAAAGATACAGAAAAGATTTATATAATTTATCATATTAACATGCTAGCTAATGGGTTGGATCCTTATGAAATCCCAGGATTCGGTGAACCAGAAGAAGAATCATCTTGGTAACCAGATTACTGGGGAGATGAAGATCCAGACAATCCTGCAAATTGGCAATTGATGCCGAATGAATCTGATGAATCTGATGAAGATCTAAGTGATGATTCAAACGATTCTGATGAAGATCCAGACTACCCTTATTAAATGGATCTAATTTTATATTTTTTTATGTCCTATTTGCATCTGGAATTATAGGAATAAAATAGTCTTTATCATTGCAGGTAAGGGCAATATGACTTCGAGATTCATGAACATCATAATTATACCTTTTAAGGCACGCTCGGCTCAAACCAATTTCTCTATGCTTATACCTTTTTAGGACTACAAGATCTTCTTTAATGATACAACTACTACTCTGTGGTGGTGAAAGGTTTATCGATACATTTTTTACTATACCAAGTGTCTCACCATCCCCTGATGCACCAGTAATACTATGCTTTATAGATTTATCAACTTTTAGTTTTAGTTCATGACATGCTTCTTCTTGGATAAAGGAAACATTAGCACAGGAATCGGCTAAACACTGAATATCTACCCCATTTACATTTCCATTTATAGCTAAAAGATCTTTAGTATTTTCCAATCGAGCGACATCAATATCCATAGCCATTGGACCCAAATACTCTTCCTGCACTGCTGGTTGTTCTTGAGAGGCGCTATCATAATTTTCTAATATTTTATAGACGATCTCCTGAATGATCTTTCTGATATCAGCAAGCTTTAGAAGATTTAAAAGCTCCGTTTTAGTAAAGTTTGTTTGTGGCTTAATAGCAGGAAGTTTTACCATCTTAGTCGAATTAGATACCAATTTAGATGTCGATTTAGATGCTGATGTCGATTTAGATGCTGATGGTGATTTAGTTGCTGGTAGTTTACCTTTATTTGAAACTATCTTTTTTTTTGGACGAGCATAATTTCTCCATTCTCACCTTGAACTAATTCTATAGGTACACCTCGAATAGCATTGGAAGTATCCATAGGTTCATCATGATCATCCAAGGAAAGTTCACGCATTGCCCTATTTAACTCTGCATCTTCACGTCTTTCTCTAGCTTTTGCGATTCTTTTAGCAATCTTACCAGCTAATCTTTGTTCTAATGTATTTCTAGGAGCAGGTCTACCTGGTACTGCATCAAATAACTGTTGTAAATGCCTATTATCAACCTCATCTTCATCAGGCAGATTAAAAGCTTCATCAGGAATATCATCCCAATCATCATGATATTGAGGCTTAGGTTTGGGTTTAGGTCTATAAACAGGCTTTACATTTCGAGCCTTAAGACTTTCCTGTAATTGACGAATTTGGGATTGAAACCCTTCAGCCTGTTGTTGCAATAATCGACTCATTTCTCCTTGGGTAACTGCATGATTTTGTACTGGTTTTAATATAACTGGCTCCTGACTAACTGGTGGCAATTGCTCTGGAATAATTTGTCTATTCCTCTGATACTGTATATTTTCTCGTCTTTCTCTACCAAGACGTAATTCAGACTTTCTTTTTTCAACTCGTTCAAGAAGACCTACCAATTCCTCTATAGCCCGTTCAGCACCAATTCTTTCAGCCTCAATAGCACAATCATCATTTAGACCTCTTAGAAACTGATTAACTAAAACATCATTACCATAACCTAATAGTTCAGCACTTCTTCTAACTTTATCATAGAAATCTCGAACAGGCATATTTTCCTGAAAAAGGTTACCAAACCTTAACTGACGTCTGGCATTCTGCTGTGTAGGAAATTCATTACGCATTTTAATTAGAACATGACAGGGACGGGCTGGAATTACATACGGATGACCGACACCTGCTCCACCAGCAATTGCAACACCAGCTCTAGCACCACCACCAAGAACATTGTGATTAAGAGGGTCATTAGTAAATTCCATACCAGCACGATTTAACCAAATATCTCTATTCCCTTCTATGGCATAATCAGGCCAGGCATCAGTGACTGGAACATTATTACCTACACCACCACCACCACCAGGTAGCGCCATATGAGCCTCTGCAGGAGTACCTACAACCCATGTATTTACTGGACAATTAACATTATTACCAGCCAAAGCCTTAAATGCTGGCTCATCACCATGTACAAGACGAAGAAAAATATTTCTAAGTCTAACTCTCTTTCCTAGGATATTAGCATCATACCATCTGGAGGCCGGACCAGTTAAGCAAGCACGAAGTATACCCATAGCTTTCTCCCAACCTGCTGGATTACCAGCAACAGCCGATGGATCAATTCCAATACTATGAATATAGCCCTTATATAACTCAAAAAATCTCTCAAGATCATCGTCATCATTTCCAGCAAAAACTGGCATTCCTATTGCAACGGTAGCCATACTACTGGGAGATTATCTGGAGGAGGATTGTTGACTATGGGATTTGCTTGTCTAATTCGAAACCACTGCGCTTGAATTCTAAGTACAGCCAATTGTGCTTGCATTCTATCACGAATTCGTCCCAAGTTTCTAGATGTAAGTTGTTCTATTGCAAGTTGATGTGTTAATCTATCATTTCCTTGTTGCAAATTATCCCTAATTCTTCTTTGCTGTACTTGCTGAACTTGTAATTGATTAGCTTGATCACGATTTGCATTTACCAGATGATTTCTCTCATTTTGCAATCCGTTTCTCTCATTTTGACATGCAATAAGACGTTGTCTAATACCATGAATCTCACGTTCTCTAGCATTAGTCACTTCTTGCAAAAATCTTAATAAACCAGTTGAAGTATCAAGCTCTTCCCTAGTTTGTCTTGCTCTTTCTTCAACCTGTATACCTTGGTCTATAATCAATCCAATAATATGCTTAATCTCATGATTAATATTTATAAGATTTGGTGTAACAGTCATTTGACCATTTACCAGCAGGGCATTTGCGCCATTCTTAAGTGCATTAATTAGCTGATTAATATCCATTGCTACTAAATGTGCTGGAGGGGGTCCTGTAGGATCAGTGGGAACATATGCCATTTTGAATATACTATACACTATATACTACTAATTGCTTAAAATGGACTTATATGTGTACAATTTGGATGAGTATACCGGTGATACTAGGCAAGGAAATGAATATGCTCCAGTATGGAATTTTCGTCTTGCTGTAGCTGGTAGCTCAGGTTCTGGAAAGACTACTATGCTTATTAATTTGTTAATGGGAAATGCAAAAGCCAAAGAGGATGGAAATCGATATATTCTTTGTGATGAAATAGTCCTTATTTGTAGGTATTTAGACGAACCTAAATGGCAAATGGTAAAAGATTTCTTTGATGATAATGAAGACGTTACTTTTAGAGTGATTTCATATCACCAAATGCCGGATGTAGAAGACTTCGACCCCAAAATTGCTACTCTAGTTATAATTGAGGATTTAATGGATGCCCCTAAATACATCCAAGAAAAAATAACTGGATACTTTACCCATGGACAACATAGAAATATTTCGGCTATTTATGTAGCCCAAAGATTCTTTGCTATCCCAAAAGCAATTCGAGAAAATGTGAATTATATTTCTCTACATGGTGAGCATGGTAGTTTAAGTGATACAAAGCGCATCATTAGCCAATATACTAATGAGTCAGATTCTATTGCCCCAATCATTGATGAACTAACCTTAGGTAGGGAATTCATAGTATTTGACTTAAGACGCCCTAAAACTGACCCTTTAGCAATCAGAGTTCGATGGGATACTAGTCTTAGAACTATTATGGAATTGTCCTTGAATAACGCTTCTAAAATGATCACGTGTTCATCTAAGATCGATCTAAGATCATCCAAGAACGATTCTAGAATCATCACAGATTCATCTAAGATCGATCTAAGATCATCCAAGAACGATTCTAGAATCATCACAGATTCATCTAAGATCGATCTAAGATCATTCAAGAATGATTCTAGTCGATTTACTTCTTATGGACAGAAGGCAATAGCTGAAGCTAAAAAGAATAATTTGTTAAAGGAATTTGCCTGAAACTTTCCTTCTCCTAAAGAACGTAAACTTTACTTAATACCAGGCGCCTTACCGAAGGCAAAAAATTCAGATATTTGGGCTAGATATGTTTTTAGAGAAGCTTATGGAATAAATGATCGTACTCTTGGAGATGAGTATAAGAAATTCCTGTCCCAAGTTAAGAATGTATGTGTTACTAGAAATAATTCCCCAGTATCAGTAGCACCTTTTGATCGATATAGAGAACTTTTGAATGAGCGTCCTCTAAGTGACAAAAAAATAATAGAAGGTATTGAAGCACTTCTAAAACTATTCAATGATGGCTTAATGAAAAAGCCTACCCTACAAGTGGGAATTAATAGTCTATTCCATTCTTTCTAAAAAGCTCAAGTAACTCTTCTCTAGTCGCATTTATAGTTATAGTGCTTTTTTCCTTGCCATCTACTACCATTCTTGACATTTTTGTTACTAGGCCAAAGGCCCTCAATGCACGAGAAACACAGTTTTTGCTTAATGGATTATCTATTACAATACAATACATACCATAAAATACGGCAAAGGGTTCATTTATCCCTTCTACTACATATAAATCAAATAAAAATCGATATAAAGCTTTTTCTCCTACATCCCTATCTAGCTCATTAATTCGTTTGAGTAGCCAAATCTTGATCGATTCAACATCTGGTTCAATACTATTTAACTGTTCCTCATAGTCTCGAGTAAAGGTAAAAGTAAGTTCATCATCTAGAGAGACCGATCTATATATTTTGATTAGCTTATATATATTTTCATGTAAGCTGTCTATATCGGTACATCTTTGTACAGTTCGTCTGAATTCGATAGTAGATAGGCCTCTTCTTGGCTTGGCCAATACAAGTCCACAAACTGGGCAGTATTTTCTAATTTGCTCAACCATTTTTTTCAGAATTATCTACATAAAAAATGAAATTATTTAATTACCTGTTTTCATATTTATTCTTTACTACAGTCTTCACATAAACTGCTCTCAGGTAATTCGTTAAGGTTTACAGGCATTTGACACTCCCTGCATAAGGCAATATTAAGTTCGGCAAGCCTTCTTGATTGTTCCTCTCGTTGTGCTTCTCTTCTTCTTTGTCTAGTAAATTGGCGTGATTCTTCAACCACTTGCCTATAACTTGGATTAAGTCGTTCCCATTCAGCACGATGAACAGTTATATTACGTGCAGTTTCCAAGTATTCAAGTCTAACCTGAGTATCTTGCAAATACAATAAAGATGGATTAGACTGCGCGATTTCTGCATATCTTGGAGGAACAAGATAGTAATCTTCTATTATTTCATACATAGCCCTTTGAATTAAATAATAATACGTTTTAGTTCCAAATTAAACCATACATCCAGTACTTACATTGAGATAGCTTTCCCTTACAGAAGGAAGTGGAGGTGCAGTTGCTCTTCGAACCAATCCACTATCAAGATAATCATATCCTTCTAAAACTAGCTGATTGAAAGTTGAACCACCAACACGAATTGTTCTGCCGGTCAATGGATTAGTAGTATATCTATTAGCACTCATCTTTTTTTATCGTTACTTTAGTATAGGCTATATTCAATTACGATTTTTTTTTTCTAAAAATAAAAAATCTCTAGTGTCAAAGTTACTTCGTCATCAGCCTTTGCACAAAATTTTTAATAATGCCTAGTGACAAAGTTACTTCGTCATCAGCCTTTTATGCAAAAAATGAAAAAATGCCTAGTGACAAAGTTACTTCGTCATTAGTCTTTGCACAAAATTTTTAATAATAAATTTATGGCTTATTGCTAAGAAGTTCAGCTAATATATCTTCAGCTTCATTTTCATTAAGTTTACGTCTAGGTGGTACTTCCTTAGGAATACAATTATATAAATCATAGACCTTTATAATTTTAAAAGCAAGATCTGGATTATGTGAATACTTTGCTCGAATCATAGCAACCTTCTCAGCATGCGATTCTTTATTTGGCAATAATTTCTTAGCTGTATAACGAATATAGCCTTCTGAATTGTTGGCAGATTCTATTTTCTTAATATAGTTTACATGATTCTTTATAAGATAACTTTCTTTACCGTATCCATCTTGTAAACCTGCCAATATGACACCTTTTAAAGCTTTTATAATTTCGGCCAGATACATTTCTGGCTCGATAAAACTAGGATGCTTGTTTGTGAATGGGAATGAGTCGTCGTGTTCCATCTTTGTACTTCTACATCTAAGGAAAAAAATATTTAATTATACGGTCCATACAACTTGGTTGGCATTTTTTACATGACACTCTCCTTCTTTTTCGAATTTTAGAGCTTTTAGAGTCTTAAATGCATCTTTAGCACAGGCTATAAGAGGAGAAGAGTTAACGTCTTCTTCTAGAATGAACCCATCAGTATGAATACGTCTGACTTTATCCACATAGGGTTGTACCATTTCAGAAATAAACTTTCGACCATGTGCTAGAAGGAATGGAGCAATTCTAGGGTATTCACCTTTAAAGGGATTACCTGGATTCGTAAACTGGAATCTCCACTGCTCTTCTCCTATTGGTACAATCGAGTCTAATACCTCACCATCTGGAAAGTCAAAAGACTTACTCGATGTTGTAAGAGTCTTGTATGTTTTCTTTCTTTGGCAAAGTGCGCCCCCATAGTGTATTAAGAATTCTTTTAGCTACTTGGCTAGCTATACCACCCTGATTCTTAATTGTTAAGAGAAAATCTACATACTCTCCAAAGATTACACTGCCTCGAATTCGAGTTTCTTTTTCATAAATAAGAGCATTAGAGACTCCATCCTGAATTAATGTAACTTGGAGACCAAGAGCTCTGGCACGTGTAAGATCAATATGAGTATATACATTATGATAATTATATCGAAATAGTGGGGTATCCTTTTTTTCAATACTTGCACGAAATATTCCAAAATGGCTATATCCTCGATGGTTAGTAAAGTCTTTTAAAATCTGAAACTTACCTTTACCGATAGGAAAGTTTAAAGCTGATTGCTGAATACTAGGATAAAGACTTGTTTTATCGTAACTTCTTCCATATCCTTTCCAGTTATTTTGTGCCCAGATAATCCCTCCCATCATTGCTTTACTTATCCATTGCGCTTCAAGTGCGTCAAGGGGTTCATTAGCAGGAATACCTACACTTAATTTTTCGAATAACCATAAAGCTGTTTTCTTTATGTTCCAATCAAATAATGATATATCAATTGGAATGCCTAGCTTTTTCGTCTCCTGTAAAAAGGCATCTCGTTCAGCATTAATTCTGATATATGCCTTTTTCAATGATTCTTGACGTTTAGCTAGAATGAAGGTGTAGTTTTTGCTAAACTTAAGTTTTTGAAATTGCTGGACGGTAATAGACTTGTTAACCATTTCAACTATATCATTTACTTCATTCTCCCGATAAGTTATAGGCTTTTTTGGCCTTTTACATTCAAAGCTGGAATGTTTTCTATCCAGATTGAGTACGAGAGAATAGTGTCCATTAGTGAGAGTAAGGGTTATTCTTCTTTGTGCTGGACTCTTAAAAATATAAGTATGATCACCTACAACATTGATAGCAATACTTCGAGCTAATCGTTCTATTTTTTCAATACAGGCAATTGGAATAGGATCATCTCGTGCCAAATTTAGATAATCTTTAATATACTCAGGTTTTTCAATAGTTTGAGGCATATTCGAATAAGTGCCATAAGCCATTTTTAAGCACTGATAAAGACAATCATTTGTATCGCCACATCCACCTGATACTGCCGGTGAATCCCTCATATAAATGATAAAGTTATCAAATCGCTCTGGATCACCCCCGTCAGGTGGCAATTGACTCGCATCATAGTGATCAAGTAAGGAGAAAAGATTTGCATCTTCTCCATTTGTAGTCCATTGACCAGGCTTCCAGTTCTCATAAGGAAGTAGAATTTGAAACTGTTTGCCTGGATATCGGGCTTTAAGTTTTTGATCGAAGTTTGCAATTCCTCTTCTAGAGAACAAACGGCCACTATACTTAACTTCTATGATGTCTGGCCTATTTGGTAAATGACGAACTAGTCTTAATAACATTTTTTTAAAATATATAGTATTTATTTAATTGCTAATTTTTCGTTACTATATTTGAAAAAAAAATAAAATAACTAGCCCTTATAATTGATCAATTTCATCAAATGCACCATCCTCATCATAATCAGATTCGTCACCATTGGCCTCCATACATTCACGTTCATTTATTGTGCTATGGCATTCTATTATCTGTGGTTGTAATTTTGCAACTTTATAGCCAGAAGGAGGTTCTACAAATACGGTTTTCTTATTCTCATTGTATCTTCTTAGATAGTTAGCAAGTTCACAGCATGATATTTGCCTATCCACCTCATCATTATATTTGATCCATTCTTTTAGCTTATCTATGGCGTCACCAAATTGGACAAGATACAGACTATCTCTACTTATAATCTTATCAAATTCCTCCAATTCGGCTAAGAGCAATTCCCAGTCATATTGAGCTTCTTCATCCATATATTTAGCCCAGCATTCTAGGGATACAGAATATAGCTCATCTATCATTTCATCACGAGAATTCTTGTACCAGGGCTTTATGTGGTCATATTTATGTCCATCTATCCATTCCCAATATTTGGCGGTATTCGTTTTAGGCATAGGATCAGGATTAGCTTTCTGAACCGACTTTAGGTCTTGCTTTGGTAATTCTTGTGGTGTAGATGGTTCGATTGGTTTAGAAGAACCAGGTATTCCGTATGGTTTTGGCTCTATCTCTGGTTCTTCCTCTACTTCTGGTTCTTGTTCTGACTTAGTCAAAGGTGGTATAAGAGTATTTAGTTTTGTTATGAAGTTATCTATTAGGTTTTCAACAGATTCTGAAGTAACGGGTTGGTCTTCTGTCTCCTCTTGTTCTGACTGAGTATCCATTACTTCCTCCTGCTCACAAATAGAATTAGGAAGTCTTTCAGGTGGAATATCACGAAGAACTTCAGATTCTTTATAACCTTCAGGTACTTCAATATTTTCAGCTTCGTCTATCATATTCTTTTTCATGAATGTGGTATAAAGATCAGCATATGGAGCTGAATACCATTGAAGTCTTTTACTAGCTTTTCGATCTCCAACTCTCTTTTGTTTAGCTTTTATTCCAAGCTCTCCTATTGCACGAGTAAATTCCTGTACAGTGGGGGGCTTTTTATTAGAACTGGCATATGTATCAAACCAAGCTTTAAAATCATGTTATAATACAGATGAGGATTCATCTAGATCTCTATACTGGATTATATATTTTTCTTTAATGAATTCGTGAACTTTATTGATATCTCTATTTATCATCATTAGTTTAGTTTTTGTCATAGGGATCTTACGTTCATCAAAATCTGGGTTAAGCTTTACATATTTTAATGCATAGGAATAAAAGGCTTTACCAACTTCTGGATCTTTTATAGCCAAATCTAATGGAGCATAATAGTGGTCCATACCAATACCATTATTAACGTACTTTTCTGAGATATCTGGAATGAAATATCTTCTGTCATTTCTATCTAGCCGAATAGTTTTGCTATTATTACTGTTAATAATTAGATTCGTAATATTGGTAACAGTCCTATACTTTTCTTCTATCATTAGAGTGTCACTATCTATAAAGTCTTTAAGGTGATTTGCAAAAGTAATCCAGTCTGTGGATTTGGAATTAGACATTTCTTCTAAAATTAATAAGCACTTACCTTCTAACTCTTTATTAAACTGCCCAGTGATAATTCGTTCATTTGCAGTTTTCATAGTAATTTTTAGGCCAAGAACTCTTTCACGAAGAAACCATGTAAGCATTGTTTTACCTGTTCCTGGACCTGAGTATAGAAACATTGTTTTTTGCATCTTTTGACCAATAGCAATATGCATGACCAGATTTTTCATATAGTAAGCTTGCCTTTTATCTGATGAACAAAGCACTTCTTCTATATGATTAATAATTAGCTTTACCTGATCACGAATTTCTTGATTGAATTCATGAAATGGAGGTGGATTAGGATGAAGAAAGCCAGCAAATTCATTGATATAGTATCCACCATCTGTATCACGATATATTTTAGGCTGAAATTGGTTCACTTGAGAAATAAAGAATGGGGTATTTCTAAAGAACCAAGCCTGAATATTAAATGTATCAACTACCTTTCCTTCATTATCTTTGAATTGTACAGTATCACTTTGGATAAAAGAATCTTCAGCAACTTTTTGAGAATAATGCTTGAAAACTTGATTTTTTGGAAACCACTTATATACACCTATATCACTACGTGCAAAGTAACTTATCAGATACTCTTTAGCAGGTGCAAGCTCTTGAAAAGACTTAGCTGAATATAAGTACTTTCTAAGAGTTTTGCTACTAAATTCTCGAGTAGGTGTGGCTAAGAAGAATTGATCACGAGACGCTTTGTGTGATTGGCTTTGGTTACTCATTGTTAGTTAGATACTTTACTACAAGTTTTGTTTAATTTATTTTTTTTTTGATACCTATATATCGACTATGTTTAATTACGATTTTTTTTTTCAGGTATATTTGTATGCTATTGGAAGGTATAGCCACTTCTGGTACGAGTAGGTATATATAGGTAGTTGGTACAAGAAGTGATGCTATATATACCCAATATTTTGGTACAAAGAGCAGGATTTTTTATCGTACCAAATTCTGACCACTTTTTGAACCAGGAAAATAGGGAAATTGGCGTTCTGAAGGCTTTAGAAATGTAAAATTGATACTTTTGGATCGGGTACACTGGTTCGAGGGATTTTTCCAAAAAGTTTTATATATTATAAGCGCTATATATGTATATGGTGTCTGGAGTTGGATAATATTTTTGGAAATTGTCTTCGTACCATCGTACCAAACCATTATTGTGTATGATTTTGCCTTTATTTCGTGATTTTGATGGTTATTTGATATGTTTTCTGGTACGAGGATTGGTACGAAGTTGGTACAAGGAGTATATATAGAAGGTCGTACCAGGGGATATGGTATTTATCTATGGTATTGTTAGAAATGCGCCGTAAGGCGCTGGAGCCTAACTGGAAGGGGATCTGGTAGGGTTTACCCACGGAGGGGGGATGTATAGGGGCTTTAGCCTCCGTTGGGCGTAGCCCAGCACTGACGACTTATTATTATTATAAAAACTTACTTATTTTATATTATAGGCACGTCGTATTATTGACAAATATGCACATTGACCAAATGTTCTTCCAGAATTTATATACACTAATATGTATGCAAAAGTAATTTATTTTTTGATACATAATTATAATGATAAAATTAAAATGCTAGCATATATACAGAGTGTATTAAAAATTATTATTGACAAGTATAATTGTAAATATTTTAACAAATTTGGTTTATTTGAATTTATTGACATTAGATGTATTGACCACTGCGTAGCGTTCATGAAGGTAAATTCAAAATATTATATTCTAGATAGAGAAAATGAAGCTGATGATTCTAAGATTGAAAATTTATAATTATACTTTTAGTAATTTTTTTATAAAAGCAAAATTTTGAATAAATAGCAATAAATAAAATAGTTTCTATTGATCTATTTCCAAATTTTATGAATTTTATTAATAAATTTCACATAGCTCTAAAAATTTTAAAGTCTTCTATTTTTGATATATTATCTATTTACAGCAATTCATTTTTCTAACTGAATATCATAACTAATTATTTTTTGTTTAGTTTTTTTTTTCCATCATTATTTTGCTTACGTTTTTGTGCTCTAGTTAATTGCTTTTCATTTTCTTTAATGATTTGATAATCTTTCACATTAATTACGTTACCTGTCTTAATTAAATGAAGAAAAATTCCTCTAATATTATTATTATTCAGCGTTGTTTCAAAAAATCCATACTTAAGCTCTTCAAAAAGATCAACTATCTTCCATTCATAATTAATTTCTTTCATAAATGATGTCACATGTGGCGTCACAGTTTTTATTCGGTTAAACTCCCTTATAACAAATTCTTCTTTTATATTTTCTGTAAACTTTTCAATAACTTCACGTGCTTTTGATGATGCACGTTCTCCCTTTTTTCTTGGGAAATTATGATAACAAAAATCTTCTAATTTTGTATAGCTACGCCAAAATTCAACCACAAAACGTAATTTTCGTCTTTGTTCAATTTCAATTACATCTTTCGAAACTCCAGATCCTTTGGCATAATGGAACATGTGATTATTTAATTTTTCTATAGCCTATTTATAGAAACCAAGTTAACCAAAGTTTTTTTAAATAAAACAATTTAATATTATAAATATTCACCTCACATTTCTTGTTATTTGCCTCTGTTTCAGAGAGTTTAGAAATTTCTTCAACCGAAATTATATTTGGACATGGAATTATAGGTACAAATGCAGATTTTTGATATGATAAGTAATCTTGAGTGGTGACTTGTTCGTTGCTAATCGAGTTTGTATTATTTAAAGTAAAATCTTCTAAATTAGGTCGTTTACAAAATGGAAATTTGCTATAATCAAATTGATCATCATCTTTTAATCTTTCAAGATATTTAAGAAGTGATTCTCTTATTTGTCGATAATTAGTTCCATAATTATTGAATATCAGTACAATTTCAGGAACTTTTTGAATTAAAGGTAAAAATCTTCTAATCTCATATCCTATTTTGATGATATTAGGATCGAGTTAATTTGTTGGAGATATAAAAGATACTTTGTAGCCAACTACATTATTATTATCACTTTCAGAAATTCGTATCCTTCTAGCGGCCAGCTCTATTACTTGAATATTAGGTACAGAAAAATTCATTAATCCTGCAGTATGCTTTAGCTCTAAACCTTTTCCTTGTGAATAAACAACGCTTTTAAAAGCAGATTTCTCAAGCTCAACAAAAAAATTAAATACAGAATCTAAAAATGGAATAGATATATCGTTTGAAATTTCTTTTGCACAGCTAGGATCCTCCTCATGTAACGGTACTATTAAAAACATTAAATTTAATAATTTTTCAAATTCCTTTACAAAATTCAAATTTTACTTACTTGCTAGCTGAAAATCATCAATTTTCTCAAATTTACTGTGACCTAATAAATTAAAATCAATATTACAAACTATAAAAAGATTAAAAAAATAAATTATATATACTATGTTTGATAAATACCTTGAGTAATCATGTTATTGCAATCTGAATCTAACGTGATTTTTGCACGATTTTTAGTAGAACTATCAAAAATCATGTGAATATTTATTGTACTAATTTATGATTGGCCGATATTAAACATGCGTTTTTATAAAGAAATCATTCAAAATCACAATGAAATAACATAAAAACCCCTAAAATATGCGTATATCTATGTGTTATATATTTCTGGGCATCTAACCATCTGTATGCTTATAATTTCTGATATAAAATCCCTGTAATTAAAACCATTATTAAAAGATATTAAAAAACTGCTTATAAAATTTAAATATAAAATAAGTATATTTTAAGTATTTTAAAAAATTATCAATAAAAAAATTAAGTGTATTTTACAACCATTTTTAGAGTATTTATATTAACAAAATATTTTGAAATTTTACTATTAATTTAAATAAAAGTATAAAATAAATACATTTTATGTGTCATAAGAATATTTTGAATATAAAATAAGTATAAAATAAGTATATTGACTTTTTATAGGGTGTTATTTAATATATATCAGATACAGTTCTATCTTATGCATATTAAGTATCCAATATGTAATACAAATTTTAATATGTTAAGTTTCATATTGTATAATGTATTAAAAAATTTTTTAGTTTATTTTCTTTGTAGATTTTTTTTTTAAAAATTTTTAATTTGTTTAATATAATTAAAAAATTTTTATTATCTTATTTGTTAAATGCATTATCAAGTTATAAATTTTTTGTAAAGTATTTAAAAGTATAATTATTATTATTAATATTTTTTATCTTAGAAAATTTCTATTTGTACACAATGTGTCTAGATACTGTATTACGTGATTTTAAAAAAAAAACTTTATCTGTCAAATATTAATTTTATTTTAGATTTTATTGGCTAGTTTTATGATAAAAATAAGTTACATCACAAAAAATTGCATAATTATAATTATATTATTAATGTAACACAGTTTGAATAGACATCATTGTTCCACAATTTACCAGAAAAATTCTAGTAAATTGTGGATTTTTTTTGTCAAATTTTAAAGAAACAGAATATTCTCCATTTGTAAAAATTAAGAGAAATTGTGGGTATTTGGTGTCATTTAAGCAAAATTTCACTTTCAAATGTTGAAAAATTTTGGCTGCATTTTTGAGTAATTTTATTTAATAGTGAGACAATTTAGTAGTAATTCAGTAAAATTTTAAAATAATTTTATACAAATAGAGCATCCCCCTTGACAATCAAGTAATAATTTAGTGACAAGAGTATAGATGCTACCCAAATTATTTTAAGCAAATCCCAAATTAATTTGTACATTTTGACAGCTATAATTCCCAAATCTTAAATGTATAAATTGCAAAATTTAAATATGTAATTTGTAAATTAATTTGGATTTGTACATTTGGGCTGCCATAATCCCAAATTATTTTGAATTTGGGTAGCATCTATAGACAAGAGTATTGCTAATTTTGGACAATTGAGTATGAACACAGCATCCTTTTTAACAATTAAGTAGCAATTTTTAGATAATTAAAAATAAACGCAACATCTTCTTTGACAATTTGAATAGCAATTTAGTGACAATGGTTTTAGCAATTTTAGACAATTGAGAATAAACAGAATATCTCCTTTAACAATCAAGTAATCATTTAGTAACAATAGTTTTACTAATTTTAGACAATTGAGTATGAACGCAGCATTTTTTTTGACAATTGAGTAGCAATTTAGTGACAACAGTTTTGCTAATTTTGGACAATTGAGTATGAATGCAGTATCACTTTTGACAATTAAGTAGCAATTTAGTGATAATAGTTTTGCTAATTTTGGACAATTGAGTATGAACACAGTATTCTCTTTGACAATTGAATAGCAATTTAATAATAACAGTTTTGCTAATTTTGAACAATCGTATGATATTTTTAGATAATTTCAAATATAAATGAATAATATAAAAAAAAGAATCAGAAAATAGGATTTATTTTATAAAAATGTAATAATAAAATAATAAAAATGAAACATAACACAATTTAATTATTTTCCACCCTTTCTTTTTTTTAATTATAATTATAACTGATAATATTCTTTTTTTGTCATGTATTAATTTTTTTGTGATAACCGGTGCCTTTGGTGGCAATTACTTTGAATGTGATATCTTTTTAGAACCTCTTTTAAAAGATTAAAAAATTATTAAAATTTCTAAAAAAAAAAATAAATATTACATTACAATTACTTAAATCTTATTCAGTATTATCATCTTTCTTCTCTTCTTTATCGTTAACCTTTTTTTTCATTATTCTTTTTGGTATATCTTTGTAAATAACTGATGATAATTGGCATATTTGTGATTCTAATGTATAATATATTTAATTAAAAATCATTCAAAATATTCTAAATGTTTCTAATTACCTAAATGCAGTTCATCACTACCATTATCATCATCATTATTAACATTGCTTTTTGCTTTTTTATTTATTTTTAAGATAATTTTTCAACTGCTTAACACTGGGTGTGTTTTGAATTTTATTGTAAAATCTACTTTGAAGATTAAAATTATTTAAAATATCTAAAATTTAAAAATTCAGATTACAATTACCAAAATCTTGTTCATCATTATCAATATCAGTATTTTTCGTCATTGTGTTACTTGTGAACATATCTTCATTTGATTTTTGTTTTAAAAAATTAAAATTTGCTAAAATTTCTAAAAAAAAAAAATTACATTACAATTACCTAAATCATGTTCAAGATTTTCCTCTTCTTCTTCATTATTTATTATCCTTTTTGGCACATCTTTGTGAGTAACTGATGATGATTGGTGTGTTTGTGATTTTGATGTAGAATCTATTTTAAAAATAAAAACAACTCAAATTGTCTAGCAAAGAATATAAAAAATATATTTACACATATTATTTAATCTTGCTTACCTTCATTCCTACTTTCAGTACTCTCTGCTATATTTGAGTTTTCTTTGCAAGTTGACGATTCAAATAGAGGATCTTTTTCTAAAAGTTAATAACAGATATAAAACCATTATTTTCAAAATTTTCTGATTATTCGTAAAAATATTATAATTACCTATAATTTCTGATATATCCTTGCTATCATTATTATCATCCTCAATATTCTTTTTATATTTGCATGTTTTTGATGATGACAAATCCCTACTACTCACTCTCAAGTTTTTTGTATTTACATATATTGAGTTTATCAGTCAAATAATCTCTTGTTATTTGATTCATATCAAGTTTAAATAAGTCACGATCTATTTTGATAAATTTTTAAAACACATACTTTGTTAACTAATAAAAAAAATTGACAAAATAAAAATCACATCACAATTACCATCATAATCAATATCATCATCCATTTGATTTGTTTATTCATTATCATGAATTGTATTATCATCTACTTGCATATTTGAAATAAAACAATGTTACATTAATTATTCTAAGAATCTTAAGAAATATCACTAATTACCATCAACAGCCCATGAAATAGCATTATTGAAAGCCTCTTTATTATCCTTTAATATTTAGAATTGAACTTTTCTGTTTTCAGAAAAATGAACATTCATGTATTTACAAACTAAAACACATGTAGCATTGGGCGTCTTCACAAAAACTGTGATTGAGATTATGATTGAAATTAGAGGTTAATCTGATTTTACAAAAAACGTGATTGAGATTAATTCTAATTTCAAGCTAATCATGATTAAAATATTATATGAAATTTCAATCTTACTTGTTGAGTAAGATTAAGAATAAGATTAATGTTAACGACCCATTTTTTACTTCACTTTTCATTTTTTTAACAAAATGTCATGCATACTTTTTTATTTAAACGTGAAATAGTTATAAAACGTGAACTTTTAAGGACTTTTCTTTTGTCACTTTTATTAAATACAAATAAAATCACTTTTTCTAAAAAAAATGGAAACAACTCATAAAAATAAGAAAAATAAAAATGCTGAAAGACTCGTGAAAGCTTTAAGAGTTAAATAGACTGAACTTACTATTAAAGCTTTATTGTCTTTTCTTCTAGAAAATAAAGAAAAGCTTGAAGAGTTAAAGTACAAGCGTGGAGCTGTTTCTAATCCTAAGAATATTTAATTATAGAAAAATGCTGAAAATTTTCTTTTGGGTTTTGACTTTAAACAGTCTTATACTAATATTCAAATAGCTAATAAATAGAAAAATTTAGTAGATAATTATAAAGTTTTTTTTTAAAAAAAAGGAGTTGTGTTATAATTGTTTTTTTTATTACTGATTTTTTAAATTTTTTTTTAAGTTGCAACTCGTAGCTTCAAAAAAAAGTGGTGGTTCTCCAATTGTTATTCAATACAAAGATGAAATTGAAGCAATTTTAAATAAAGATAGACTTATATTAAACTCGAAGTCATATATTGATTCTACTGCAAGTTTACTAAGAAAAAAAGAATTTGGTTGCAGTCAAGAAAAGTCTGAAATAAATAATGAGAAAGAAATTCCATATAAGCCTTCTAAAATTGATAGAAAATATAAAAATAAATGTGAAATCAATGAAGTAGAGGATAATCAAGACCGAAAAAAACTTAAAAACAATAAAACTAATTTAGAGAATACTATTCAAAGGTTATTAGAGCAACAGGAGGTCAGGCAAATAGAATCTGAAAAAAGAAGAGAGGATCAAAGAGCTGAATTATTTCAGATGAAGCAGCAAAATGATTTTATGTTGTTTAATTTATTAAACAATCTTACAAATTGTTTAAGTTCTTTGTATAGAGGGTCAAGTGAAGGTAAAATTCTTTAATTTAATATACTACGCATTACTCAGTGTATTACATATTATATATAATTATACATTACACATTCAAATTAACACTCTGATCTAAATTATTATCTTACATATTATTAATTATTTATTTTAATTTACAGATAATTTACCTCAATTTTTTACGCCTTCTACTCCTTTACCACAATTTAATAATAGAGAAACTTCAATGGTATATCAAAATAATATAGATGATACGTCAAATGATGTAGAAGAATGAAACATTTTTTCTTTTATAATAAAGATATTAATAAGAACAATTTCTTTTATTGAACAATTTGTTTATTAAATATTTTTTTGACATTATACAACATTTAAATTTCTTCTTTGATAATTGTCCCATAAAAAATCACATATTGCATTTCTAATAGCATTTCCTTCTGATATTTCACTCATATTTACTTCACTATTTATATTAATTCCTGTATCTTGATATTGCTCTCCCAATGGTAAAAAATCATATCTCTCTTTACAAATATTATGAAGTATACAACAAGTAATTACGATATGTGATATTATTTCAAATGAAACTTCTAAATTATGTAAGAGGCATCTCCATCTGCCTTTTAATAAACCAAAAGCTTGCTCTACTTTAATTCTTGTTTGTGAATGTTTGAGATTAAAATATGTTTCCTTTTGAGTTAATCTTCTACCAATATCCTTATAAGGAACTATTAACTAACCAAGATTTGGATAATCCCCATCACCTAAAATGTATTTATCATTAAAATAAGTTACTAAATTATTTTGAATATTAAATTTATTGTAAAGATGAGAATTTATTAAAACTCTACTATCTACGGTATACTGTTAGGATCAAAAGTGCCAAAATTATGAAAATTGATTTTTGAAATTTCAAAAAAGGAAATTTTCCTTATAAGGGAATTTTCCTTTAAAGGAAATTTTTCTTTTATGATGATTTTATATTACACAAATTTTCAAATAAGGATTTTTATGTAATATTTGTATAACTCAAATTCCTTTTTTAGAAGTTTGTGTAATGTAAATCTGTATTTAAAAAAAAAATTTTCCTTTAAAGAAAATTGCAAAATCAAAAATTCAATTTTTGAATTTTTAATTTTCAAATTTTGATTTTTGATTTTTCAAATTTTTGAAATTTTAAAATTTTCAAATTTATTTTCTTATAAGAAAATTTTCTTTTATGTATAATGCTTATTTTCAGCATTTAATAGTGTGGCTAAAAAAACTCAAAAATTTTTAGGGAATACGATAATTAGGTTAAATTATTAATAATTATCAGTATCTTTAAAATTAGTATTCTGATCAGACAGTTACCTTATCCGTCTGACCTGTTTAACCTGAAAAAAAAGCTTATATTACTATTATAAAATATGATAAGAAGTATTTAATAAAAAGTGTTTTATGATTTTACGTTAAAAATGCTAAAACACTTTTTTTTTGCATTTAATCTAGCTAATTCACGCAAAAAAAGTAAGATTTGAGTTTATTGGGTTTACTAAAGTAATTAGAAAAAAAAAATGTCAAATACATTCTTTGACTTTTTTTTAAGCGTTTAATTTAAAAAAAGTATGCAAGAATACTTTTTTTAAGCGTTTGATTTTTAAAAGGAAAATATTAATCAGATTTTTTTTTTAAGCGTTTAAATTCAAAAAATGCTAAAAATGATTTTTTTAAGCGTCTAATTAAAAAGAATGCTAAAAACTTTTTTTTAAAGTGTTTATTTATAATTTTAAAAGAAAATACGCTAAATACTTTCTTTTATAAAGCGTTTAATTTAAAAAAAATGCTGAATACAATTTTTTTTAAGCATTTAATTAAAAAACTTTTTTTTTTAAAGCGTTTATAATTAAAAAATGCTAAATACTTTTTCTTTAAAGCGTTAAAAAAAATGCCAAATACTTTTTTTTAAAGCGTTTAATTAAAAAAATGCTAAATACTTTTTTTAAAGCGTTTATATTTAAAAAAAAAATGCTAAATACACGTTTTAACTTTTTTTTAAAGCATTTTTTTTATTTAACATTTTTTTTAAATTTTGATCTAAAAAACATTTTTTTAAGTGTTTAATAAATTTAAAAAAAATGCTAAACCAATTTTTTTTAAAGCATTTAATATAATAAAATGCTAAAAAATCATTTATTTTAAGTGTTTAATAAAAAAACATTTTTTTTAAAGTGGTTAAACTAAAAAAAAAGCTAAGCAGATTTTTTTAGCTAAAAAATCATTTTTTTTTAAGCGTTTAATAAAAAAACATTTTTTTAAAAGCGTTTGACTTAAAAAAATGCTAAATACGCTTTTTAACATTTTTTTAAGAATACATTTTTTTTAAGGTGTTTGATATAAAAAAAATGCTAATCTGATTTTTTTAAAGCGTTTAATATAAAAAAATGCTAAAAAATCATTTATTTAAGGCGTTTAGTTAAAAAAAGTTTTTTTAAAAAAGCGTTTAATTTAAAAAAAAACACTAAAAAATTGATTTTTTTAAGCATTTAGTTAAAGTTTTTCTTTAAAAGTGTTTGATTTAAATAAAAATGTTAAATATACTTTTTAACATTTTTTTGATTTAAAAAACATTTTTTTAAGCGTTTAAATTTTAAAAAAAATGCTATAAAATTGTTTATTTTAAGCGTTTAGTTAAAGTTTTTTTTTTAAAAGCGTTTGATTTAAAACAAAATGCTAATCCAATTTTTTTAAAGCGGTTAATTTAAAAAAAATGCCAGGCCAATTTTTTTACTAAAAAATCATTTTTTTAAGCGTTTAATAAAAAAATCATTTTTTTAAGCGTTTAATAAAAAAATCATTTTTTTAAGCGTTTAATAAAAAAAGTTTTTTTTTAAAAGCGATTGACTTAAAAAATGCTAGGCCAATTTTTTTACTAAAAAATCATTTTTTTAAGCGTTTAATAAAAAAAGTTTTTTTTTAAAAGCGGTTGACTTAAAAAAAATGCTATAAATATGCTTTTTAATATTTTTTAAGCGTGCGTTTTTTTTAAAATGCTTGATTAAAAAAAACGCTAATTCAATTTTTTTTAAAGCGTTTAATTTTAAAAAAAAAATGCTAAACCGATTTTTTAAAGCATTTAATTTTAAAAAAAAACACCAAAAAATCATTTTTTTAAGCGTTTAGTTAAAAAAAGTTTTTTTTTAAAGCACTTGATTTAAAAAAAAGGCTAAATGCGCTTTTTAACATTTTTTTGATTTAAAAAACATTTTTTTAAGTGTTAAATTAAAAAAAATGCCAAAGATGACTTTTTTAAAGCGTTTAATTTAAAAAAATATTTTTTGTAAAGTTTTATTAAAAAACATTAACCAGTGTTTTAATGTTTTTAATTAAATTGGCAAAAAAAAGCTGAGGCTTTTTTTTGCATTAACTACTAAGAAAAAATGGTTCAGTGTTTTTTCTTATAAAATCCTGAAAATAAAATGCTGAAATATTGTAGGTTGGATAAAAAATTTTTTAGCTATACCATTAAATGCTAAAAATAAGCATCATATATAAAAGAAAATTTTCCTTTAAAGGAAAATTCCCTTATAAGGAAAATTTCCTTTTTCAAACATTCAAAAAATTGATTTTCAAAATTTCAAAAAATTGAAAATTGATTTTCATAATTTTGGCACTTTGGCCCAAATAGTACACCGTAACTATTGTGTGTAGAACCTGGCTAACCAATACATATGTCTAAAAATTTCTTGTTATGATCAACTACTGCCTGTAAAACAATTGAGTAGAATCCTTTTCTGTTAAAATAATCTACAGGAAATACACTAGTCGAAAAAGGAATATTCGGCCTTAATGAAATTCGGCCTATATTTGATCAAAATTAAAAATTATTTGACCTCAATTAGTAATGATCTATGATTAAACATATATTTGACATTGTTGAATCATAGTCAAATAGTGATATTAATTGAGCATCACGTCACATATCATGTAATTAATTAAAGCTTAAAAAAAAGACTAAATTTAATGAAGTTTCTAAAACTTCTTTCCTTTTTCCTTCACCATTTTCTTTTATTTTTTACCTCCTTTCGTCCTTTCCCTATTTTTTATCTTTTCCCATTCTTTCTTTTTCTTCCCTTTATATTTTTCTCTTTCATTCCCTTTCTTAATTTCTCTTTTCCCACTTCTTCCACACTTTCTTTAAAAAATCCTCAATGAAACAGCTTATTTTAAGCAGATATTTTGGTCTCCTTTAGACGTAAAATTTCACGGTAAAAATTTTTTTTTCTTTAACTACTCTTAATTTAACAAATGGCTTCTAAAAGTTCAGTTACTTCTTTTTATTTAGTATTCTTTCAGATCTCTTCCTTGGATCTTGGTGAGTAAAATTGTTTTTTCTTTTAACTTTAAACAAACTTTATTAACAGTTCATTTTTTTTTTGCAGGCAACTGGTTCTTTGTGTTATCTGAACATTAGGGGCCATTTCTTTTTGCGACTCTTTGGACGTGATATTTTGGTAAAAGTTGTAAAGTTTAATTTATTATTCTATGACTTTTAAAGAACAGTTAATAATTTTGTTTTTTTTCATTTCTTTTTAGATGGTTGGCTCTTTGGTAAGATCTCGGGAGTATCTTTTCATTTTATTTTGATGTTTTATGACATTTACTAATGACTTCTTTACTGAAACTTGGGGTTATTTATCGATGTCGATTCGATACCATAATGATATTGTTACGATATTATCACGATATCATAGTAAAAAGTTGCATCATCGTCGTTAAGTTAGTCGTAACTATATCTATTCGTTATTGATTAGTACGATATCTCTGCGATCACTATACAACATTTATTTAACATTGTAACTGTATTGTAGCAATATCATATTAATATCGAATTAATATTGCTAAAGTATTATGATATTTATTTGATATCGTAACTATATCGTAGCAATATTATATTAACATCGAATTAATATTACCAAAGTATTATAACATTTATTTAACATTGTAACTATATCGTAGCAATATCATATTAATATCAAATTAATATTGCTAAAGTATTATGATATTTATTTGATATCGTAACTATATCGTAGCAATATTATATTAACATCGAATTAATATTGCTAAAGTATTATGATATTTATTTGATATCGTAACTATATCGTAGCAATATTATATTAACATCGAATTAATATTGCTAAAGTATTATGATATTTATTTGATATTGTAACTATATCGTAGCAACATTATATTAACATCGAATTAATATTACCAAAGTATTATAACATTTATTCGATATCGTAACTATATTGTAAAGATAATATATTGACATCAAATTAACATTTCCAAAGTATTATAACATTTATTTGATATCGTAACTATATCGTAAAAATAACATATTAACATCAAATTAACATTGCAAAGTATTATAACATTTATTAGATATTGTAACCATATTGTAGCGATATCATATTAACATCAAATTAATATTACAAAAATGTTTTTACATTTATTTAACATCGTAACTATATCATAGAAATATCATATTAATATCAAATTAACATTGCTAAAGTATTATAATATTTATTTGATATCATAACTACATCATAGTAATTTCATAAATTACATCACAAAAACGATTTTATATTAAATTTAAAAAAAATATAAAAAAAAACAATCATGATTAATATAATATACACTTTATAAAATATATTTAAAATTTAAATTTAATACATAACCTTGGGATAATGGTTAAAGCAGGTAATCTCTGGGATTTTGAGAAAAAATAAAAATGATAATATTTTTAACGTTAGCTCTTTAAATTTGGAAGTGTTAATTCTTAAAACCATAATATTATAAAAAAAAAATGCTGGCTGCTACGACTGACGCCACCCCGGACAAAGTAATTGGCGGCAGAAAATGTCATAAAATATCCAGCCCTATTTCATAACATTTTCCTCCAGGCTAAGCAAATATTACAAAAGAAAGCTCAAATATATTTAGCAATTTGAACATAGCATTTGAGAATACATTCTAACTCTCTTAAGTAATACCACAGTCTAACAAAGAAAGACTCAAACTATACCCTATTGTAAAGAAAGTACATAACCAATTCCTCCTACAGAACCAGTAGACTTTACGAATATGGTAGAGTCCAAAAAAATATGAAAAATATGTGTATATGACATTTTCATACCTGCTTAATGGTTTCACTATTTATTTGAAAGTAGTTTTTTTGTCTTATGCGTTTTTTGGCGAACGGTCTTCGTGTTGGTGGCTATATCGAATATAAACCAAAATGCCAAAGTATTGTTAATATTGTAAAAGATAAGTAAAGTAACTTGGATAAAAGAGAAAAGAAGAAAATACCGTAAAGTGTTAAGACAAGTATAATATTTAAGAAGAGAGAAGTTTATTTTTGAAAATAAACAAAACATTACGAATTTTAGCTATTTTAGATCTCACATGCATGTAAACAAATCAATTTTGATTGGTTAATTTTAATATATTACATCATGCATAATGATTAATGTGATTTTATTGGTTAATTTTAAAACTGACACAAATTATATATTTATATAATCAAACAATTATACGGCTGTAAAATAAAAATTATTTTTTATCCAAATTCTATTTGTGGTATCATGATTAGGTAGTTGACCTTTCTGAATTACAATTATGAATAAAATGTACTTTTTGAAAATTATCTATTACAGTAATTGGAAAAATGCGTCTCCATTTATTTCCTGTTGCTTGAAGGCGGTAAAGTGGACATTTTAATACCGAATGTTCAGCTCCAGTATTCTCAAACCAATCTACAACAATAAAGGCATAATATTTGTCATTATTACTTTTATGTCGAAAGATACCCTTGATAACTGCATAAGATTCTTTGTGATCTTCTTCATAAATTGTGATAAAATCACCAAGGTGTAAGTAGACTTTTGAAAGAATACCACTTTCTTCTTCAAATGTATATGATGCCAATTTGTACCAACTAGTTGAAACATTCATAAATGCTGCCTCAAATTTCATATCCACATAAGATAAAAACAACTCAGTTTTAAAACTATGCAAAGTTAAGAGAAGTGAATCACGTTCCTGCTTTGACGTTCTTTTTTTTAAGGAAATATTGGAAATAAAATTTACCGGTGAAACAACTAAAATAAAGATCAGATACATGTGAAAAAATAAATATAAAGTATATATTATATTATATTATACTATTACTACTATCTTACCTTTTGTGTCATCATTATCTTGAGCTTGTTCTTCAATTGAATATTTATCCTCTATAACATACCAGTTCAGAAATAATTGGCCAAAATTTGAATTTGTAAATCCAGTACAAGATCTATTAAATCTTGGATCTATACCACCATCTGCTAAATGTCGAATTGCAAATAGAGTATTGTAACGTTTTAATAAATCCAAATCTATGTTTTTGCAATTAGTCTTTGGTACCATTCCTTTAAATATATGATGAACCATTTCTTTTATACCCACTTGGGTATTAGTAAGTGTCCCAAAGGTTTTAGCATGCATCAAAAGATGCATATTAACGTGTATATTCGGTAAATTAACAAAACTAACAAAAACCTATAAAAAAATAAAATAATATTAATTATTTAAAAATTATTTCCATATTCTGAATTTCAAGTTCATAATTATACCTTTGGAAGGATTGAAAACTCTTCTTCAAGACATTGCTGTAATTCCTCATAGCTATCTGACGTAAATTCCCTATTAAATACTGTTCTCATAGTTTTTGCAACATGTACCCAACAAGCTATAATATTTTTTGGTACTAAGCTAATTCGAGATGCATTAATTCTTTGTTGAATGGTAACTGCTTCATTACGCTTGAGACTTGATTCTTTTAAAAACTGATTTAGTAAAAATGGCATAATCATAGCTAATCTAAGTAGATCGGACATCATAAAACTATTGTAATGAGAAATAGGATTAGGTAAACGAGACCACTTTTTTGGGATTTCAAAATTTTTCCAAATTTTGATAAAATCATCTTCTCCTTCTCGTGAAAATAATTCACAAGTTAATTTTAACAGCCGCCCAATCTTTCTCGCGGTGGCATGATAAATGTCCTGCGGAGTCTGTAGATGTTTTTCCCACTTCAATTTATCTAAAATACTAGACGATGATCGTAAACCATATTCTGTACAAAGTTGGTCTCTTCTTGAAACTACAGATTCATGAGAAATTTTTGAAATTTCTTCATCTGTAATATGATGATAACGTAATGTTGTTATAATATCCTGATTATGAGCACTCCATGATCCTTTATCAATTTTACAGGTATGACAACCTTTATTTGCATTATGTCTAAATTCATTTTAAAAAATTTTAATAATTGTTACAAAATAATGTTATTAAAATTATTGATTAAATTGAGGATACCTCATTATTCCTGCCAAGTCGTTACCTTGGGGTAGATCTGCTATGACAACGCCCAAACTGGCAATTACCCATGCATCTTGTCCTTGAACAGTCATTATCTTCCCTTTCTCAAAATCTTTTATTTCTGAAACGAAAGGTACCATGAATTCGTTAAAATTTCTGCCAAACGGTACAAACCCGAGAACAAAATGATTTTTGATTAGCTTTCTTTGATGTGTTGGCATATTGCCAAACTGTATATAGACGCCACCTAAAGAGTGATATACATTTCTAAATGTACCAAAATCATCATAATAAAGATCTAAAAATAACTTATAAACTGGCATAGATGATGATGGTGGGTTTCTAATAGAAATGTAATCAGATGGATGTAGGTATGAAAACTTTACGTCCCGAACACACCAATGGTCATTGCATTTATAAATTATTTCGCTAATCCGTAATGAATCTTTGGAAATATTTTGATGCTGAAACGTCATCATTATAGCCGCTTTCTCTAAAATTTGAGAGGTCATTATGGTTAAAAATGGTTCGTCCTGTAACCATACTTCCCCAGTAATAGAACGACGTTGTCTTGATAATTCTTTTAAATTTCCAGGTAAATTATTATAATTCAGGATTTTTTGAACTCGTAACTTATAATATTCATCATTTTTCAAAATTGCTCTCAATCTTTCAAGTTTTTTTTGGCCATTATCTTGGTAGTAGATAAAATCACCAGATCGGTACAAAACTATTTTATTAAAAGTAAATAATCAATGTTAATAAATCATAATTATATCAAAATACATTATTTTATTACCTTCTAATATTAATATTTCATGTTGTCCAAAAAGTGGTGATTCACCCCATAAGTTTCCATGCCAAAATTCTGATTTTTTTTCAGAATCAATACCAGGTCCAAAATACATATGCTTCTTTAGCATCGGATTATTCAGAACACGCCATATAATTTCACTAATTGAGAATTGATAGGAAAGCTTTGATCCTCGTGAAGTTGACGGAGTTTTTTTTGGTAAAATTTTAATAGACTTTGTTGTTATTGGTAGGAGAGGAAGACGTTTCCTCGATAATTGAAATCTTCGGATATTTTTTATCACATGGGTAGGCTCAAATTGAGGATTATGAATGATATCGACAAGATCTTCATATGCTTTCGTAGAAATATTGTGCTTCTGAAGCCAACAAAATAGTGCCGTAGCCGTATAATTATTAAAGTACGGTGCAAATTCACCATCACAGGATGGTATCTCGTCTTTATCCAAAGCTTCAATAATTTGATGTATTTCTTCCTCTTCGCCATTACGTTCCTCTTCATCATTATTACGTTCCTCTTCCACTTCATTATCATCATTGTTACCTTCCCCTTCCTCCTCTTCATCATTGATTTCATTATCATCTACTTCCTCCTCTTCGCTATTGTAATCGTTGTCACTTTCTTCTTCCTCTTCAGTATCTGATGAATTTATATCATCTTGCGAAAATATCATCTCATCATTGTAGTGTTGAGGATTAATTGAATCATATGCATTATCATCATCATTATTGTCTTGAAAACTTAAATTACCATCTTCATAATCATATTGAAAGTCCATGTCTTCGTTATCATTATCAGGTGAACGTACGGGTGAACGTATTGCTACTCTCTTGTCAGATTCTGTTGTCTCATTAGGGTTGCTGTAGGAAAACTGATTTCGAATTTGAATTGGTTTTATTGGTTCGATATGATTAAATCATCTTCTCATCTTTATAAAAAATTTAAGATATCTTAATTTAGAATTTTATGATTCAATTAAAGCTTTAAATTATAAATACCTTTATATTATCAGCGTGTTGACAAAAAAAAACCCCAAAAAAAAAGCAAAATAGTTGATCAATTCGGTTAAAATCAATGCCGATTTTGTTACATATCTGTACCAGGTCATTAGCCAATTATTTACGGTATTCTCAAAACGGAGTAAATTAAGTTCGAATTAAGTTCTAATTATCGGTATATATTGATGTTCTGATGCTGATATTGATGTACAATTTTTTTAACTATAATGTAGTATACAAATCGGCAAAGAATTTTTATGTGGTAAGGTAACGGTGAGAAGAATTTCTTTTTAAAAAAAAAATTTTATGTGATCATATTCTTTTTTTTTTAACAATTCATTTAAGACCACCGATTGTCTTCTTATCTGTATTCACAATTTCACACATGGGATTATATAAGGAAATTAAGAATTACTTTTATCGATTTGTATACAGTTAGTGAGTTGATTTATAATAAAAAAAAAATATATTTTTTTTATTGATATAAAATATTTTCTATTGCTGATATACTTGTGGCCAACCTTATTAAAAATAATATTTCTTTTTTATAAATTGTACCTAAAATCTGAATTTATTGACTTAAATAATTTTTCTAAATCTGAAAAACGTAACAAGTATTCAAATCACATGATATATTCGAATCATGTCCAATAATATTTGAATATCTAACAAATATTCAATCTTACTTTGTTAAACTTGATGATAACTAAATTACCACAATAAAAAATTATTTTTTTATTTGCTATGCAAAATTAGCGTACCTATTCTTTGAATCGTCCTCCTTATTGCTCATTGTTATAGAACTTCGAATAGCAATCGTCAATTAGCAAAGATAACTATAATGAAACAAACACTTAACCCTGTTTTTTATAATAATGTAATAAAATATCTATACGCAAATGATATGCAGGATCTATGATTACATTAAGATCATAAAAATTTGGGTAAAATTTTTATGAATTATTATAAGGTCCAAGAAAATTATATTTTTAAGACATGCTTTGAATAAATTAATAAATGGTGTAATCAAAAAAATATGCGTAATATATGTAGGATCTAAAGATGATTACATTAAGATCTATGCAGAATCGTAATATGGAGTTCAAGAAATAATAATAAAATTTATTATAAATATGGAGCCTGTTCGCCATTTCACTCATTTTAAAATACTTTCTTTCTCTAATTAAATCAATTACTCTCAATTACTCGATTTTATAATATTTTTTTTTTTATTTCATAATAATATTAAAAAATGGCACAATTAAATACCGGGACTTTACAGTGGCCAAACGACGCTACTCTCTCGTTAATTCAGTATCGTCGATTGTATCAACAATTTTTTTGTACTACTGCCATTCATGATCAAAAGGTGATTTGGAACCATATATCGCAAAACATAAATAATGATCACCAAAACTTCGCGCTGACAAAAAGACAGTGCAGAAATAAATGGAATGCACTAAAAAGTGGTTATGAAAATTTGAAAAGGTTATTGAGTGGAAATCTGGAAGGATTTCCTACCCACACACCAACTCTTCATGATGAACGTTTTCATGATGAGTTGTCAGATGAATTCTGGCTTGCTGAAAGTAACAATTTATTATTTAATTGATTTTTTTTATTTAATTTATCACATTTATAATTAACTAATTGTTTTATTTTAAGCACCGGTCTGCGTAGCGAGAAGAAATAGGGTAGATCGTAGGAGATATGAGTATCGAGAGCGCAGGCGCTCTCGATCTCATCACTGTCATGAGCGCGGGCGCTCTCGACCTCATCACCGTCACGAGCGCAGGCGCTCTCGATCTCATCACCGTCACGAGCGCAGGCGCTCTCGATCTTATCACCGTCACGAGCGCAGGCGCTCTCGATCTCATCACCGCCATGAGCGCAGGCGCTCTTATTCTCCTTACCCCCGTCATCGACACCGTCATTAAAACAATTTTTTTTTATCATTTTACCCTTTACTATTTTCTATTTTTTTTTTATTTTTATATTATAAATTTTTATTTTATTTTCATTTTTATATTTTATTATATATATATATTTTTGATAATAAAATTCTAATTACAATGTCAAATTTAACATATATTATTCGTGTTTGTAATACAATAAATTGTATTACAATAAATTACAATGGTCAAATTTAAACAATATTATTCGTGTTTGTAATGTTTGTAATACAATAAATCAGCGTTAAAATATTACTTCTCACTCCTTTTTTATAAAAATGGGAATTTAAAACGAAATATTCCATTAATTTTTCTCACTCCCTTTTCCATCATAATTCTTTCGATATTTTCAACTGATTCTGCATTCCTCACGATGTCGAGATCATGTATATTTTCCAATTGTGTACTGTTATCATAATTTACAATAACCAAGATTTCATATTTATATTGTAAGGATGCAGTACGTTTTTTTTTCTTTTCTATATCCATATTTTTTTGTTTATATTTTCCTGATACTATGTTTAAACGTAAATCATCTGAAAGTAAAGAAATAGAAGTTAGAACAGGTATATATATTACTTTTTTTAATAAGATTTGCTTATATGTAAGGATAATAAATAGTAAAATACCAAAAATATATATGAAAGGACCGAAAAAAAGTCAAAAGAACTCAGGACAAATTGGTATCACGAAAAAGAGAAGAGATATAGACATTGAAGAGGCGAATGAATTAATGTCAGGTAATATTAATATGTGTAGACTTTAATTCATTGATATTAATCTAATTAAAACAATTGCAATGATATATTACATATAGGTGTGCGTGTCAATAAACCAAACGTAATAGTTGAAGAGGGAGTAAGGGACAAAAGTGATGAGGATTACGATAATGATGATGATGATGATGATGAAGGAGATGATAATGGCGAAGAAGCAGATGAAATTCCAGAACAATTTCGAAAGCATTCAAAATTGGAAATAGTTAACTGGCTTGTCAAACACCCTGAAATCTTACGACTCGCAAATGAAATGAACGAATCATCAGATGTTGTTGAATCAAAAAATAATGAAGTTAGTATTGAATCAATATGGTAATATTTATTATGTTTAAATCATTAAATAATGCGTCTTCTAATGTTTTAGGATAAAATCCGACTCTGGGATGAGTCAGTAAAATATCTATTCCTGCGCGTGAGGAATCCAGACAATAAGGTTCTTGATGACCTGATCGTAAAGATTTTCCGAATCAAGATATATACTAGCGAGGCAAAAAGCTATCTTGAACGTACTCGTAAGTTCCTTACAGATTTCAGGAATAAATTCAATCAAAATATTTTAAGCTTTGTAGAAGAATATAAAGAAATAAGAAACAGCAGGTATATGTTTAATTGTTTTGTTGGCAATAAATAGTGCTGTAATTGTATTATTATTAATTAATGAATAAAATAGAGGTACCACTGGAAATATATCTCAGAAAGAGATTAAAGAATATGTTGACGAAAGTGTTGCACAAAAAATTTTAAGCAGACAACTTGTTGCTGTAAACATTTCAGAATTAATTAACAATGGAGGTTTGGTTACATTAGTTGATTTCGTTAGAGAAGCTGTCAGAATCTCGTGGAATGGTAAAAATTTAGCTGCTATTAAGGCATTAGATAGAATGACAAAGGAATTATCTATACCATCAAGAAGCGGTAGTAACATCGTTAATTCTTTATCGGTAAGTTATTTTATTTATAATGTCCTTTAATCATACATAGTATTAATAATATTAAATTATACATAGTTATAAAATCTTTAGTAAAAGCTCATGCCTAATTTTTTTATAAAATTATGTATTTTATAACGATAATAAATTTAGTAAGTTTTTACGAGTGAATTGACCATTATTCTAAACATCACACCTTAATGTTTTTAATTAAAAAAAAAAATTTGGGAGACGTTTAGATTACTCTTTGTATAAATAAATTTATAAATAATTTTGTTAATAAATTATAATTCAGTTCTCTCAACTATTCTATTGACTTCCATTCTTATCACTTTTCCACATTTCATACAAATAATTTGACAGTCTGCTTTTTAATTACTTTTTTTGATTTTTTACAGCAACAACTCATCAATAATTTGGAACAGGTAGCATTAGTCGTATTGAAGATCTAAATTTTCAATACGATATTTGAAATATCAATTAAAAAAAAATTTTATTTCTTTTTTTGTATGAATTTTACAATAATAACTATTATGATACCACTACTAGCTAAAAGCAAATGTGTATAATTAAATTATACTTTTTTTAATTAGATTACAAATTATTAAAATATTTCAATTTAATATTGAACTAAACGATCTGAAAATATACTATTTATTGTTTAACTATATCAAAATGATGTTGATACGTTCGTTATATTGCCAATATTGATATGATATTAATTTGATATTTATAAAATGATGTTTTTACGATGTCGTATTCATACTTAATGCATATCGATACGATATCATATCGATATCATGTTTGTTTCATATTTTTTAAAAATTTTATTATTGTTTAATTATATCAAAATGATATCAATTCGTTATATTACCAATATCGAATTGATGTTGATTTGATATTTATAAGATAATGTTTTATAATATCGTATTGATACCGAATACATATCAATACGATATTATATTGATATCGTTTTTGTATCACATTTTTTAAAAATTTTATTATTGTTTAACTATATCAAAATGATGTCGATTTGTTATATTGCCAATAGTGAATTGATGTCGATTTGATATTTATAAGATGATGTTTTTATGATGTCATAATAATACTGAATACATATCGATACGATATTATATTGATATCGTGTTTGTTTCACATTTTTTTAAAAAATTATCATTGTTATAATAATATGAATATGATATCGATTAGATATTTCTTTAAGTAAATATCTTTACGATATCATTTTGATATATCCAATCAATAATGTATCGATATCATTTTGATATCATAATGATATCATTTGCAAATCGATATTGTTACGATGTATATTTAATATCATTACAATATCAATTCGTCATTGTTTAGAATTTTTAAGTTTCTGTAAAGTTGTTTTTACTCTTTTTTAGACGGCTAGCTCTTTGTGTAGGATTTTGGTGAGTATTTTAATTTTTTCGTTTTATTTTGTGGTTTTTACGACGTTTATTAGCAACTTGTTTTACTCCTTTTAGATAGTTGATACTTGTGTGAAATTTGGTAATAATGAGACGGTTTTAACAACTCAGCTTTTAGTGAATTTTAATATTTTTTTTTATTTTGAATTAAATTTATTTTTTCAATGAATCATGTATTAATATTTTGATTATTTTAATTATAGATGGCTAATTTTCAACATCTTTGATATAATTTTGGTAAGATGTAATATTCAGTTTATTTATTTAATGAAATGATTACTAACGTTTTGATTCTCTATTTTTTTTTAGGCGAGTTCAGTTTTTGGAATTTGGTAAGTATTTTTTTTTAAGATTTCTTTCGCCTTTTAAAAATAATTACTAATTTATTTTTTCTTTTTTTTTAGACAGTTTGTTCCTCAGCTCTCTGGACGCGAAATTTGATAAGAATGATCTTTGACGAACTCCAATCTTTGGATGTGTGGATTTGTTGGTGTGTTTTTTTAATGCAAGAATTCGTTAAGTATGTTTTTTTTAAGATTTCTTTCGCCTTTTAAAAAATAATTACTAATTTATTTTTTTTTTTTTTTTAAACAGTTTGTTCTTCAGCTCTTTGGATGCAAAATTCAGCAAGAATGATTTTTGACAAAACTCCAAGTTTTTGGATGTGTAGATTCGATGGTGTGTTTTGTTTGTCTTTAATTATTTATTTTATTGAAACTGTATCTAACAGATTTGATATTTTCTTTTTTTTTAGATGTTCTTTCAGATTACTGTGACATGGGATTTCAGCAAGTAATAACATTTTTTTAGATGACTTTTTGGCTCTTTATATGCATGAGATGGGATTTCGGTGAGTTAAGGATTTTCTTAAATTATTTTTTTACAAAATGTTTTACATTACTATTTTGATTTTTCTTTTTTAGACGGGTTCATCGAATATTTATGATAAGGATTATTGATTGAATTTATTCCATTTAACGGTATTTATTCTTTTTTTAGACAAGTTTGGACACATGAAATCTGCCAGTATATCTTTTTTTAGATGGATCTGGACGCGTGAAATTTGGTGGGCAATCAATTATTTTTTTTTAGTTTTTATTTTTTTTTTTCAGCGAAACGTTTAATAATGCTTTGTTATTTATCTTTTTTTTAGGAGAACAATTATTCTTTAAGATCTTTAGATATGCAAATTTATAGTGTGTTTTTTATTGGTTATAATTTTTTATTTTTACAAATCATTAATTAATGAATTTGTTTTTTATTTTTTTTTTTAGGTTGCCCTTTGACTTTTATATGATGTGAATTTAGGATTTTTTAGGATACTTGATTGTGTAGATGATGGTTGTGAATATAATGGCGGATAGATTAATGTAAATAATAATAAGTGATAATATATAGATAGATAAATGTTAGATAGAATTTTATATAATATTATAATATATAGCTATAAATAAAATGTTAATAAAACTACTATTATTTGACTTTGAAAAACCTCTAGTTCAACCTATTTATCAATTATATTTGGGTTACATACAGTAGTCGAATATAGTTTTTTTAGGGTCAGATAAATATGTAATAATATCCTAATATAGGTAAAATGACAGTCAAATTTTCTTTCCAAATTTGAGACGATTGGCACCCTAAATGCGCCAAAAAAATCAGCCTCAATTTGATATAGGTTAGATCATCATTTGACCTATATTCGACCTGATCAAATTTAGGCCGAATTGTTCTTTTTCGACTAGTGATAAATGTGATGCTTTGATTGGTATGTGGCTACCATCAATAGCGCCAATAATATTAGGTATTCTCTCAATTCTTTTAAACTTGCTTCTAATTTCATTAATTTCTAATTCTGTATTTGAAAAAGTGACTTTTTCTACCAAAAATTTTGTTATCAATACATTAATAAAATCTCTTAATGCATAACTAAAAGTTGATTCACCCATTCTAAACCTGTCATTAATAGATCTAAAACATTTTCCAGTAGCAAGAAACCATAATGATGCACCAATTTTTTGTTCCTATGCAAGTCCAACTGTATTAGATTCCATAATTTCTCTTCTTAAAAGTGGAATTATCTCGCAACATAACCACTCAAATGTAGTCCTAGTTAATCTAAAATGTCTTTTAAATTTAACATCTTACATATTTAAACAAATCTTATTAAACCAATATTTGGATATTGATCTATTTAATATTTTTAAATCAATATTTTCATTGGTTTTTATTTTATTAAGTTGTAGATATAACAAATTTAAAGGTAAAATATTAGAATCATCATCTTCTTCTTTGGCTTGGTAAACCGCCATTAAAGTTTCTTCAAATTCATTATATTTAATAAATATAATAATTATCATTAACAAAATAACTGAAATTAGAATTTCATTATTTATTATTATAAGAAAATATGAAAAAATTATTTTAGTTTATATTATTTTAACACGTAAAAAAATTTTTTAAAATGTAAAAATGCCATAACTGTAAATTGCATAATATATAATCTGATGTAATACCAATTTTTGTGAATTGAGATTAAAATGTTAATCCTAATCTCAAGCTGATCCCAATCCTAATCTCAATCCTAATCTCAATCATAGGGTTTGTGAAGATGTCCATTATTATGACTTACTTTTTTTGATCTCCAGGCCAGTTTATAAATAAATATTTGTCTTAATTCTAAAGTCACAGTGATGGCAAATGACAATGTCATTTGGCTAATTTTTAAATAATTTCAAATGATATCAAAATGATATAAAAATTCATATCATTTAAAATAAATGTCATTTACAAATGACAAGTGACAAAATAACATGTGTCATTTTTAAATGATAATGTCATTATTATTTGATGATTCATTTTGTGGCAAAAATATTTCTTAATGGTAATTCTTTTAGACTTGTATATCCAAAATAGCTAATAAACATATTTTGTTTATTAAATTTGGAAAAAAAATAAGTGATAACATTTTATTTTATGCAAAATGAATCTAAGATTTTAATTTTTTTTGCGTTTTTGTCAGTTGGTTGATAAAAAAAATCATTTAGATAGCGATGATGTTATAAATAAAGAAACTTATAATTTTAAAGTAGGTGGGCAGGATACTCATCTAGTAGATAATCCATTAGCTAAATAAAATCTACTTAATTTGTTTAATGAATCAAATGCCAGTTTATGTTAGTTCAATGATAAACTTAAATTAATATAATAAAAAGTTCAGAATAAATATGAGAAATATATTACAGGTCACATGACATATTTTAAATGACAATCATTTATCATTTGCCTTTTAAAATGATATAATAATATGTGACATGTCACTAATATCATTTGTATCATTTCATGTTACTTGCCAATATTGTCTGAAGATGCATCTGGATTGTTATTTGGATCACTCTCTTCTAGAAATTAATAGTCATTTTTGTTTAGTATCTTATTAATATCATCAATTCCGCATTCTTGCAACATTCTTTGATATGTTTGATTTTTTATCATTGACAAAACTGCTTTTGACCTACATTCTCGCTTTTAAAATTAGGTAAATTTTTTAGAAGTTTTGATATTGATTTACAATAATAATGATAATTACCTTTGACATTTGATTTACTATATGTTCCATTAACCTTTTCTGATTTCTTGTTGTTTCGTCAAGTTGATTATTTTTCCACTTGCATTGACCATTTTTATGGTAATCAGATAATATGTCTTTAATCAATTTAAGCATAACTTTGAATCTACAGCTCGCAAGAATATTTTGGAATCAAGAGATCAAATCCCGTTCCAGTTGTAATACAATAATGCTAAATTTTTTAGAATAATCGATCAAAAACCTTTCAAATTTCACATCCCTCAATAGAATTTTTACTTTATTCTATAACAAAGATAGTAAAAAGTAAAAAATTAAAAGTTCCATACTACATGAATAAACTAATAATATGAATAAACAACATTATAATCTCCTTTTAGTGATTTTTTTCAAATTTCTTTTGTGCTACTTCTTGTTCTTGTTCTAATGTTTCATTATAATAAAATTTTGCTTTGTCTGATTTATATTCTGGTAGAATTTCTTCAATATCCTGATCATCTTCAGCTTCATTATCATATTTGTTGATATGTCAATGATCACATTTTGGCTGTTTTGATTGTGAAATTTGTTAATTTCTTAGAATCTGGGATTCTAATGATAGTTCTAATGATGAACTCAAAGCACATATTTGTCTTGAAATATTGGGAAATTCTCCTTGCATTTGTTCTTACATATTTATTATTCTTATTTCTAGCCTTGAAATAATACATTTTTAATTGTAAAAAAATAAAATTAATATAAATTTATATTAACAATATTAACACAAAATTTAAATAAAATAATACCATCATACGAGTAGTCAACACTTCTGGTATGTGAATAAAACATTAAACGTCAAGTAGTCAGTTTGTCACATACACCTGTACTTTGAATATTATTAAGGGATGACTGATGATATGACATACGATTGTTTGGAGAATATCAGTTCAAAGACATCATATTGATAAAATAAATGTTTCAAAAAAGATAATAAATGTTTCAGAAATAATTGAAAATTGTTCAAAAAAGCTGAACAAGATAAAATTTTTGATCTTCTATATACAGTGGGCATCAAAACAATGCATCAAAATTTTTTAAAGTTGTTAATTGTTCTTATTAAATCAATTTAAATCCAATTAAAATAAAATTTAAAATATAAATAATACATGATATAAACTATTAAAAAACAGAAAATTCAACATAAATTCATTAATTAGTTTTTTTAATTACTTAACATTAAACCTAAAAAACTTGGTGCTTTTGTTTTACTACTTTTTAAAATTTTTAAAAAATCAAAATTTTTACAAATTGTATTATGATTTTATAATAAAAAAATGTAAAATTAATTATTAAATAGCTTAAATTATTGATTAAAAATAAAAAAATCAATACTTTTTAATAATAAATTAATTTGTTGCGCATAAAGATTTGTCTTTCAACCTTTTCTCTGGCGTCTTTTAATCAGGGTATATGGCAATACTTCTTAGGTGACCAAGTGGTTTGATGGTTCCTAGAACACTGGTCTCTACAACAAAGAAAATGACGAGAACAGTTCCATTTATACCTCAATGACTTATCTCAAAATAGTAATTGTTAGCAATTATGGGATCACAACAAACCTTCAACCATATTTGTTAATCACCCGATTAAAGCTCTTAAGCATTTCAATTCTGGTGGGAAATCACAGATTGTAGCGTACTTTAAAAGATACTAAGATGTAGAATTTTGTCATCAGACAACTTTCAATTTCAATCATAATGGTACTGACGACTCTCTTTCATGGTGTGCTTCTCCTATTTCCTTTCAGAACAAAAACAAGAAGCTTATAAAGAATTCTGATAAGCAGATTCCTAGTTCTCCTAAAGCTCGCTCTACTATATCTAAACCTACTAAGGATCAATCGAAATCTTCTAAAAAGTCGAAAGACAAGAAGAAAAAGAAACCTTTAGGCAATAAGCTTAACGATAAACTGAATATTGTTAAACTGTTGCTAGCCCTAATTTCTTAATTATTTGTATTTTAGTAGAATAGCATTATTTTATTTTTCTTTATTTTTTCTTTTTTTGGTTTGTTTGTTTGAGTAATATTACCAAGCAACAGACTCCTTATAGGGTTAGTGAATTAAGGTGTTGATGACCATTAGCGAGGTTGATTACAATTTATGCTTCAGAAGAAGAGCTGTAAGTTGTCTTCTTTGCAGAGCTGAGACTAGAGGTATGCTCTGAAATCCATCAATCCAGATATCCGGTCATCCATCTGAAAATTGACCAGATTCAGATTGACCAGATTGTGTGATAGGATTGATCAGATGAATCAATGGATATCCGTTCATCTGATGAATTGTTTTATGTCACCAGATTAACCAGATTGACCAGATGGTTCAACAGATATCCATTTGATTCATTCAATTTTATCTACCTAGAGATATTTAATTCATCAAAAAAAAAAATTTTTTTGATTTTTTTTTTATTTCATTCCGTAATGGCAAATTAGATTACCAGATAGTACAAGTCATCTGATAATCTCTTTTTTCTTTTTTATGGAATGCAACTAATTTGTTTTTTTCATTTATGTAGAGTTGCCAGACAAAAAGTATGACCGGGCTTTTGGAATTGAAATAAAGAAAGGTTGGAGAAAGGGAGCTCATTATTTTTTTAATAATTGTTTTTTTTGTTTATTATAGGTTGCCAGACGAAAAGCACGACCGGACTTTTGAAAATGAGGTAAGGGAGGATAGGGAGGGGGGGAGTTCATTATTTTTTCTTAGTAAATTTATTTATTTTATTTTATTTTTCTTTACTATAGGTTGCCAGACGAAAAGCATGACCGGGCTTTTGAAATTGAGGTAAGGGAGGGTCAGAGAAGGGGAATTTCATTATTTTTTTAATAATTAGTTTGTTTTTTTTTGTTTATTATAGGTTGCCAGACGAAAAGCATGACCAGACTTTTGAAAATAAGGTAAGAGAGGGTAGAGAAGGGAGGAGTTCGTTATTTTTTCTTAGTAAATTTATTTATTTTATTTTTTTTTTCTTTACTATAGGTTGCCAGACAAAAAGTATGACTGGGCTTTTGGAATTGAGGTAAGGGAGGGTCAGAAAGGGAAGTTTCATTATTTTTTCAATAATTTGTTTTTTTTTGTTTATTATAGATTGCCAGATGAAAAGCACGACCAGAGTTTTGAAAATAAGGTAAGGGAGGGTAGGGAGGGGGAAATTCGTTATTTTTTCTTAGTAAATTTATTTATTTTATTTTATTTTTCTTTATTATAGGTTGCCAGATGAAAAGCATGACCGGGCTTTTGGAATTGAGGTAAGGGAGGGTCAGTGAAAAATTGTTATTTTTTTTTTAATAAATTTAATTATTTATTTTTCTCTTCTGTAGGATTACCAGACGAAAAACATAACCAGATTTTTGAAGTTAAGGTAAAGGAGGACTAGAAGAAGATTTTTCATATGTTTTTAATAAATTTAATTTATATTTTCTTTTTTGTAGGATTACTGGACAAAAAACATGACCGGACTTTTGAAAACAAAGTAAGGGAAAAGTAGGGAAGGTTTCTGTTATTTTTCTCTAATTTTAATTAATTATTGAGGTAAAGAAGGATTGAGAGAAATTTTAGTTATTTTATTTAAGTTATAATTTGAAGAGATTATTCTATTTTAATAATAATAAAATTTTTTATTAATTTATTGATGACTTAAATAAAAAATTTATCTAATGAAAAATAAATAAAAAGACCAGATTATTTGATCAATCTGGTCAATCCAGTCATCTGTGTATTTTTTTTTAAAAAAAAATCAATAAAAAAGACCAGATTACTTGATCAATCTGGTCAATCTGATCATCTATGTAACATCCAATCAATCTGATATTATTTAACGGATCCATCTGGATTATCCGCAATCTGTTCATTCTTAATCCAAATGATCTGTTTTTTGATCAGATTAGATTACAGATTGAACGGATTTCACCGAAGCATACCTTTAGCTGAGACACTTAATTTTACTAAGTATTATCTTTCACTTGAGATGACTGTGATAACTGTTTTTAGGACTTACTTGTGTATTTCCTTCAATTTGATCAGTACCATCTACGCTTACTTAGACTTGTCTTTGTATTGAATTTTTCTTATTCTTTTTTTTGGAAATTTGTAATTAAAAGTTTGATTGTTATAATAAAAATAAAAAAATAAAAAAAATAATAATAAATTAATTTATTTATTTAATAAATATAGTTAAAAATTATTATAAAATATATAAATTTTACAATTTTTTAGTATGAGGTTTTTTTTGAATAAAATTAGAACAAAGATTTTTATAATAAAATAATACTAAATTTTAGATTCTTATAGTTAAGGGTAGAGTGTATCTACGCCACAACATATATATGATTTTAGACTAAAAAATGTAGATCATCACGTGACCCAAAACGAGCAAAATTTATGATTTCTCGCAAACTACCATATGAATTTTGTTAAATACACATTTAAAAAGAGTATAAACATGCGCTTCATTTATTTATTAAAGTGTTTAACCATTTGCTATTAGTCTTTTTGAATGTATTTAGACTTTTAAAATTAAATATGACTAATAATAAAAAAATAAAATGGTATTAATAAAAAATTTTATTTGAATAAGTAAATGCACAATGATTTTTTGATATAAATATCCTTTTTTAATATACTATTAACTTGTAAGGTTTCATAAGTTTAAAGTTAATTTGAAGATATGTTCTCTAGGTGATTCGCAACTTACCATAGGAGATTCGCAACTTAATGACGACTTCATAGTGTAATATTTCGTTATAAGCCTTATTTGTATTATACTTTACTAAAGTTTATTTGAAAGACTGAAACTCTAGCTTTCTAAAGAATACTTTTAAACAGTTTTTCATAAAATATTGAGTGAGTTTTCCTTGTAGCGAAGTAAAAAAAAAATGATTTTTTTTTTAGCCATATGATCAGCCATGTCGATCCCTCTACCCTTAAGGAGAATATGCAAAAAAAAACTGCATTTGCAACAGATCTCTAGTTTATAAGAAATTATTAGTTAAAAAATAGCAATGATTTTCATTTTACATATAGTGAAAATCATTTCTATATATAAAATAAAAATCATTACCATTTTTTAACAAGCAATTTCTTATTAACTAGAGGTCTGTTGCAAATACAGTTTTTTTCGCATATTTCCCTTAACTAGGAGAATCTAAAATTTAGACTTATTTTATTATAAAAATCTTTGTTCTAATTTTATTCTAAAAAAACCTTATACTAAAAAATTGTAAAATTTATATGTTTTATAATAATTTTTAACTATATTTATTAAATAAATAAATTAATTTATTATTAAAAAGTATTGATTTTTTTTAATTTTAATCAATAATTTAAGCTATTTAATAATTAATTTTACATTTTTTTATTATAAAATCATAATACAATTTTGTAAAAATTTTGATTTTTTAAAAATTTTAAAAAGTAGTAAAATAAAAATACCAAGTTTTTTTGGTTAATGTTAAGTAATTAAAAAACTAATTAATAAATTTATATTGAATTTTCTGTTTTTTAATAGTTTATATAATAATTTATTTATATTTTAAATTTTATTTTAATTGGATTTAAATTGATTTAATAAGAACAATTAACAACTTTAAAAAATTTTGGTGTATTTGTTTTGATGCCTACTATATATTATCAAAATTACTAGAATATCTATATTTTTAGATAATTTGTCATGTGCATTGGAATCTGTAAAATTCCTCAAGATTAAAAGTAATTGAATTGATTTTTTTTTTGGCTAATTACATAGATTTTTTTTGCAACAATTATAACAATTATGTGGATTTTTTTGCAACAATTATAACAATTACGTGAATTTTTTTTGCAACAGTTATATGAATTTTTTTGCAAACAACTATAACAATTACGTGGATTTTGTGTAAATCAGAATAATTATGTATGGGATCATGATGGTTTTCATTATGGAGGACAATAGGATTTTTCATATACAGTATGTAACGAAAATAGTTACCATTGAAAAAGCAATAAAATTAATTAAAATAAATTAGGAAAACGTCATTGATCATGATGACACATGACTTTCCTAATTATTTCCTATTCTAGAAACATATTTCAGGGGGTAAATATTATTGTTTACCCTTGCTTTTTTTCTGTACAATCTTCGCAAAAATGGTTCATTTGCAATTTGAGGCTCAAAGACAAACAATTATATACCATTGGCTTAATGGAACGCGTTTAGCAATAGAAATACATCAAAAAATGAGTATTTCCATTTGTACTATTAGGTATAATCTTAAAAAGCTTGAAGAAACGGGTACTGTTAATCATAGGAGAGGAAATGGATATAAAACTAAGGTTACATAAAATATCATGAGGGCTATTGGTCAGCAAGTTCGTCATAACAATACCATTTCAACTTGCCAACTTGCTACTAATATAGAAAGTACCCAAAATACATCCATTTCACACTCTTCTATTTGGAGACATATGAAAAAAAAACTATAAAAGTTCTGTGCTTATACCAACGCCAATATTCACAAATCAGTATATTGATATGTGAATAGCATGGGCACAAGCGCATATAAATGATAATTGGGATATGACAATATTCACTGATGAAACAGCATTTGATTTTTTTCAGAATAAGGTCAAAAGATGGCAGAAAAATGGCAAGAGACCCATTTAGAAATTACCAAAATCTCGTCAAAAAGTGATGGCATGGGGAGGAATATCAAAAAAAGGGAAAACACCCTTGTTTTGTTTCACTAATATCATGGATGGACAATTTTATGTTAATATATTGCAGACCCAGCTTTTATCTGCTGCGCAAAACATGTACAGAAGAAACTGGCATCTGCAACAAGATAATGATCTGAAGCACATATCATGTGTTGCCAAGGATTTTATTGCCAGAAATTCTATCAATATAATTGATTGGCCATCCAACAGCCTGAATCTCAACCCTATTGGAAATGTGTGGACAATCATGAAAAATAATGTTGAGAAACGGATGCCCAAAAATATTAGTGAACTAACTAAATTTTTAACTGAAGAATGGGATACAATTCTGCAAATAATGATAAATAATTTAATTATGTCTATGAGAACAAGATGTAAGTAAGTTTTAGAGAAAAATGGTGATAGAATCTTATATTAATTTTTTTTATTTAATAAAACAAATGGTAAGCTTTAAATTAAGCCCAAACCCATTTAATTTGAGTGCATGACCACTGAAAAATTTAGCTTTTTATCACGGCAACTTTTTTCATTACATACTGTATTACTAAAAAATTACCAGAATATTCTATTAATCCACATATTAGATAATTTGTCTGAAATCTAACTAAGTATGTAGAATTTCTAGAAATTAAAAAATAATTACGTAGATTTTTTTAAAGATTTTTGCAACAGTTGTAACAATTATATGATTTTTAAAACAATTATGTGAATTTTTTTAAAATGGAAGAAAGAGAAAAGGACGTGGAATTTAGAGAATTTGAATTTAAAATTGTGTGAAATTTTTTTTAATCAAACTAGTTATATGGATTATCATACAATTATGTGAAAATTTTTTTCAGAAATCCAAGAAAAAAAAATTGAATCAATTAAGCAGATGCTGACCCAATTTATGCGTAAATTTATACTATTATTAGAAAAGTCTATTTTATAATAAAATTGTTCTATAATTAGAAAAGCCAATTGATAGTTTATTTTGATATACAGTACTTTCGATACAAATCAATACTATAGAAAAATCAATAGTTTATTTTATTTCAAATTATTTTATAATAAGAAAAGTTTATTATTTAAAACTTTGATATATTACTTAGATATAAATCAATACAATACTATAGAAAATCAATACATTGAATACAAATAAATACACAAAGAAATCTAACAAAAGTTTATTTTAGAAATCATTTAATATTGTATAAAAATTGAACGTATATATCAGTTAATTAATTCTTATTGGCTTAAAATTTATATAAAGTTTAAATAAAATTTGCAAAAAATAAAATTTAATAAATAAAATTGTTTGAAATTGAGATATTATTCAATAGTGAAAAATATTTTATACAAATTTACATATTTTTTGTTTTGTTTTTCAATTCAAAACTTCGCAAAAAAAAATGCCTAATGCCTTGAATATTAAGAAACGCTTCAGATTAAGATATATGTTAAAGTGCAATTGCTTTACTTGTGACGAAAAATATATTGATCTTAGAACTAGGAATAAACATTTACATTACAAAATTAATACATATGAACTTGTCTCATTTGAAGACAATCTAACAATTGAATCATTAACTGTTATCAAAGATGTTTCAATAAAAGAACAGTCATCATGCTTATTTATTAATGAAGAATTTTTCCAAAAAGGCATGTCATTTTTGAAAAATATAGGATCTAAATTTCTGAAATTAAGAAAGAGGATCAGAAACAATAATACTTTTCAGAAATATGATGATCAAATACAAATCGATGATAGTTTGGTAAATAAGGTATCAGATTAAGGGCATAATTATTTAAATGAAGATTCTAGTAATAATGAAGACAAAGACTTTTAAAAACTATCAGTAATGATGAAGATGACGAAGGTTTCAACAATTTTGAAAATTATTCTTCATCACATTATGAATTTTTAGATGACACTTTTAATGAAAATTATGAAAACTGACAATATACAGATGATTGGATGCTTATATTCATTTTAAGATTTCAAAATAGATTTCGCTTGGCAGATACTGCAGTTGACATATTAATTAACTTTTTATACCATGTTTTAATAAAATTAAACCCAGATCAATTTGAAAATTTTTCAAAGTCTCTCTATATCACAAGGAAGAAATTAGGATTGAGAAAAAATTTACTCACTTTCTCTGTATGCCCTTCATGTCACAAATTACATAATATAAATAAAGTTAGAAGTCATTTAATTTAACAACAAAAAGCGATAAAAAAATGTGATCATATATAATTTCTGAATCATCATTCTCTTCAAAAATGCAATGCTCTTTTGTCAAAATAAAATAAATTAAAGAATAGCAAAATTGTCAATATATCATCATTGGTTTATCCAATGGCCAGTATAAAAGGTCAACTTTCGAATATGTATCAAAGACTAGGATTTGAAAAAAATCTTAGATTATGGATAAAAGCAATATTAAAGAAGAAGTTCTATACAATATTTATAACAGAAAAATTTAAAATAATTTTTTAAATAATGAAATAGTGTATAAAGTGGAAGAAGAAATTTTGGACAAGCAAAAATTTTTTAATAAGGAACATGCAAACAATCACTTAGATATTATAATCAATGTTGACTGGTTTCAACTATTTGAAAGAACAGTTTATAGCTGTAATACAATATATGGACCATCTGTAACCTTCCAAAAGAATTACGTTTCAAGTCTGATAATTTTAGAAATAATGCCAAGTCCCATCAAAGCAAGTCTATATCAGCTTAATCATTACTTACCTCTGATCATCGATTAACTTGAATCTTTTTAAAAAGGAGTAACATTAGATTAGACTTTCAAATATTCATCTAAAAGAATGATTAAATGTGCAATAATTGCTTATTGTTGCAATATACCAGCTGCTAGAAAATTGTGCGAACATGTATCTACAAATGTTTGCTGTCATAAATATTTAAAAGTTGCAAGAGATAGAAACTTTAGCAGTTTGGATGATATCAAAGAATAGTTTTTTGTTAAAGATGTAGATGATCATTGAGTAGCAGTTTTAGAGTGAAGAAAATGCAAAAATAATGAAGCTAAAAAATGACATGTAAAAAATTCATATGTACGATGGTCAGAAATGCTCCAATTACCCTATTCTGATCCTATTCGTTTCTTGCTTATAAATTTGATGCATAATTTATTTATTGGGATAGCATCTTGGATTATAAGATGACTTTGGTTGGATCATAGCAAACTCACTTCACAAAATTTAATGAAAATACAAAAGCATATGAATAACATTTATCTTCCATCAGAAATTGGACAAATTCCATGTAAAATTGATGTTAGCGAAGGATTTTCTAATCTGATGGCTAACAAATAGAAAAACTTTTTTTTAATTTATACTAAAGTAGTTCTTTGGGATTTTTTAAAAGAAGAGAATTGAAAGATATTAATACATTTTAGCCAAGCTTGTTCCATATTAATTTGAAGAATAATAACATTAAAAAATTTAAATACTGCACATAACTATTTATTCAAGCTCTTATAACTTATTGAGACTAATTATGGGAAAGCTTTGATAATACCAAATTTACATCTTTCATTACATTTAAATGAATATTGTAGGGATTATGGGCCTCTTTATTCCTTTTGATGCTTCTTCTTTGAAAGAATAAACAGAATTTTTGGTATATTGTTTTTTATATCAAATTACTCCAAAATAGTTACTTATAATTTTACAATTATTTATAGGAAGTTTACCTAATAGTAGACAAAAAATTGAATCAAAAATAATGTGATTTATAATGCAAAATTCTCAAATTGAGCGAAATTTTCATATATTACCTGAAGATTTTTGAGATATTTTTCAAATACTTGATTTAGAAAATGATAAAATTGACGACAACAAAGATAAATCTTTTGAAAGTGAAGAACTACAAGCATTTTTAAATATATCAAAAGAATTAACCTTTGGTGGAACAACAGGAGCAGAAAATTTTCTTGGAGAATTTTTGCCACCAATGAAATCAAATATATCATTATCAGATAGTCTCTTGGATTTGTTGATCAGTTATTACAATCGTGCTTATAAACATAACTTTAGCTGACCACAATTAGATTCTTCTCAAAAGGTATATTAGAAGTTCCTACATTTTGGCACGTTTTATAAATAATGATAATGATATAGAAACATATCTGGATCAAGTATGATTCTACTTCGAATATACAATTCATTTTTTAGGTAATCTGAAAAAATATTATTTGGCTTACTAGTATTAATATTGATTGTTAATGGTTCTAATAAAATTCAAGTCTTGTACAGTCAACTCTCTAATAATGTGAACAAACGAATGAATGAATGGATGAATGAACGAATGAATGGTAAAAGATGGATGAAACAAACAAACAAATGAATAAAAGTAAATTAGAATTAAATATAAAATATATTTAACATATTTAATGTAACAAGAAAAATATTATACATACTATAAAAACATAAAATAAGTGGCAAGCACAACTAATAAAAAATAAGAATTGGTATTGAATGTTCCAGCACTCTTTTCCTTTATCATCTTTGATCAAAGATTTGCAAGCCTCCCTTTCTACTATAATACTGTACTTCCATTTGTATATAAAATTTTAAATTGGCTACTTCTTATAATACACCATCCTAAATAAAATTAAAACATATTTAAACAATACATTTTTTTTTCTAGACGTTTCTAAGATTTGCCCAACAGATTTATATAAAATAAAATTTTTCAAAATAAATATTTATTTTTTTGACCAATCAGATTAAATTTAAATATTTTTGATATAAGAAAACCTAATCTTTCAAAAATTAATTCGATAATTATTAATAAACATATAAATGACAAAATACCTTCAAAAAAGAATAATGGCACCATCTTGACAATTTCATAAGCCTTATGAAAATCAAGAATATTTCTTCGCCATGCTATTTATTAAAATTGATTAAATGATTATTATATATGTATAACTTTTAAAGATATAGGAACTAAAACTTATTCAACTTGTAAGAAAACAAAAATATTCTTGATCGAGATATATCAAAGAAATCGTTTTTATCATACCTCTTTACAACTATTTTGTTGAGAAAACTTAGTGGTATAAAGAAATAATATTTTTTATATTTAAAACAATTTAAATTTACAAAGACAAGTGAGTTTGATGACCAATTTTAAGTATGAAATGACGAAAATTATAATCTGAACTATACATTTATGTTAAATTTTTTTTTTTTGTTACACGAGATAAGTCTGAAAGAAGGTTTTAAACCTTTTATAGATACATTGATATGCACTTCACGTGTTTCACATCAAATCTGATCTAAATTCTCTTTCACGATGCATAATGGCATATAACAATAAATATATAGATTATTCTAGTAATCGACATTTCCGGCATAGTATTTCACTGTTACTACTGTTACTGCTGGAATCATTGATTAATAATTTAGCCATATAATTCAAACTCATCCTAATGAGCCGATGAGATGCCATTAATACACAAAAACAAAAAGAAACATGATCTATCCGTATAAAAATCACAGTTTTCATTTGGATATCCAACCGTGTTTACTAAAGCTCGTCAATGACTAAATCACTTTTTAATTGAGCGCAGGTATTCATTTTCACGACTGGAATAAGAATAAATACTATTAAAACGCATTACAATGAAAGTTTGTACTACTTAAGTTCTATATGATGAGGTATCGGAATTTTATTTTTCATTTGAAATTATGTATTTTTTTTTTTTTTTACCTTTAAACGTTAAAATGAGATTTTTTTTAAACACGTTCACCTTCTTGATATACTGAAGAAAAGTTATGATTAAAATACATTGTAAAGAATTAGACAAGAAAATATTATAACATGGCCGTGCATGAGGCAAAATGAAAATATCAAAATTTTAAATAAATGGATTAACAGAACCAGTTATATTATTTTCATTATTATTTAATTATTTATTAGAAGAAAGAAATAAGTATATAACTGCGCCATTGATAATAAGTTTTTTAAAATCATTTAATGTGACGATGAATAGATAACAACTTCATAACGTCACATCGCATCGTTCACTTCAAAAAATGTAGATGTCACTCCTTAATAAATATTTTTATCGGTAACTGATAGATGTTCACAACTTATTTTTTGTAGTATAGATGTTTTAAAAACAATAAGTCGGAAAAATTCGGGAAATCAAGCTTTTTTGAACATATATTTGTTTATAAAAACAATACCATCATAAATCTTATTCATGTTTTAAGATTATCTTTTATCTGCACTGCACACATCAATGCAATATGCACAGAATGCACAACATGGTTATGATAATATATATAAATTTTTTTTTTTTTTTTTGTCGTTTATAGCGTGAATTATTTGTTGTAATATAAAAGTATATGCCAGATGACAGCATTTTTTCCGAGTTATGCAATCGACAATAGAAAGGATGTGAGATAAAAAAAAATTGGGAAGAAAAATTTCTTTTTTTAAACACTATTGACCAATAGCATTTATCCGTAAAGGGATCCTTCCCGAAATTGGTATTTGAGTTTTCAAAATGAAATTTTTATTTATTTTTTTTTTTTTTTTTTTTTTTTTTAAAAAAAAAAAAGTATGCAAATATGCATGTAAGATTATCGTAAATCATACGTTTATTTATCGGATTAATTCCATAGTTTAATTTTAAAATTTTGATTATGTATGTCAGTATGTATAACAACTTCTTTCCTGTAACTTTCCTTTTATTTTTTCTATTCTATATTAATTATATAATTGAAGTTATTTTATATATATTCTAAGATGGATTAAAATACATATATATATTATTATAATGAAATTCACACTAATTTTTAAGTAGAAATTCTTGATTTTTTAAGAATAATAGACAATAAATTATTAACAAATTCTTTAAATCAACATTTTTGCTATATGTTGATTCTATAGTGTCATTTGATTGGTCTTAATGAGATGAATTTAACAAATTAAAACTAATTTTTTTATAATTATTAAAGTTATTTTTAATGATAAAAAATTACTAATTGAAACAGTTTGTAGATACAAAACTTTTACTACTGGATATAATTTGATAAAAGGAATCTGGCAAATTAAATCTCATCTTTTTATGATCATTTGATACGAAAATATTCTAAAAAATTAGGTTCAATGTTCGATTCTGATTTTCATACGTAAAAAAAAACTCATTCATTTGGATATAAGGATCTAAATGATGAATTCCATCGCCCAGAACGAGACAATAATAATGAGAATTTGAGCTCGTTAAGTATGAAATCCGAACTTATTGTCAATATTACATGTGAAATACAATATAAATTATGATTATAAGAATCAAACTACAATTTACATTGATTATATAAGTCTGCATGATGTGAATGATGAATATCTCACGTGACATCATTAATTTGGGCCAAAATTATATAGTGCCGGCCAGGTTCAAAAGCTAATCATAGTAGCTATTATTACATCACTAACTTTGCTATGACTATAACAAAAATAATCGTATGACGTATAAAGAAAGATAGATTATCGGATTATTTTTAAGTCAAATATTTTAACTGGGTCGTCCATAAATAAAAATTAATATTGCACTTTTCACTTATTTTAAGAGATTAAATTTTTAAGTGTTCAAAGAAGAGAAATTTCAATAGTATTGTTTTTATTTTTATATTTTTTTTTTCTTTATTCGCTTCAGCCCTAGAATTACGCCTCGGATGTTTAGCTAATAAACTTAAATAACCTGAGTGAAACCATACCTAGATCTTTTAAAGATTATGTGATTATGCAATAAATGTTCAAAAAGATGTAAATTTCTGGGGTATTTACTAAAATAAGAAAATAAAAAAGAACCCGAAACGGTTGTCCTTGAGAAGTGATATGATTTCATGTGTTCTTTCAATCATGTGAGAAAGAATTTATGTAGAAATTTAATTTATAATTATAACCAAAGATGTTATGATTGTTTGCTAAATATATCATACTGCATATTTGATTATTTTTTTGGTGCGACCCCATTAAAAGAGTCTTAAAAAGGTCAAATGGAAAAAATTTTTTGATATAAAAACGTATTTTTTGACAGCTGAGTCTAATATATTTGTTGTACAACGATAAATTAAAGATTATTTAGAATTTTAAGATTTATTACTACAAACTTTCTATACAATGGAAGGAATACCAAAAATGGACATAGAAATTTTTTTGTAAATTTCTGTCTTCAATCTGATAAGACACGTGAAAAATTGACAGGTATTATCTCTATGAAATTCAATCACCCATGAAAGTCAGTTAAACAAACACGTTCAAACTTTATAATTGTTGTGTACCATCGAATTTCAAATTATCCGAAAAAAAATTCCTTAATTGGAAATGAAGCTAGAAAAAAAAAATAATGAAAGAAAATGAATACAATGGGAAAAACAATGAATTTCCGAATATGGTGCTATGTAATGCGCAATCTCCAACCAAGAATGACGAATAAGAAATTACAATTCATTCACGCGTGAGATTATCGAATTTCCGTCCAATTGCACAATGCACGTAACTACATAATCTTATTTTATATAAGTTTTACGAGTTTTTTTTTATCATCTCAATTTCAATTTGTGATGAACAATTTTCTTTCCTCTTCCTTTTTTTTTTTTTTTTTCTTTTTTAATTTGTATTCTTTATTTGATATTATATTTTATTTATTTATTTACTTTAATATATCAAAAAAAATTTTTTTTTGAAACTTAAACGGAAAAATTTTCATTGTAATATATCGTCACAATGCAATTTTTTTTTTTAAAAAAGCCCTATTTCCTTATTTATTTTTTAAGTTACGTTGATCAAAGATACAATGTTTCAATCATTGGACTTTATTAAATGCAAAATATGCATCCATTATCCATATTAAAAATTTAATTCCAATCAAAAAGCGAGTACGGACACGTTTTACCCGTTAATTCACTACAAATCTTATATAAAATATGTCATAGTTTTTTGATGGCAAAAACCCTTCTGTGCAACGAATTCTTCCTTCTTTCCCGCTTTCCCTTCATCGAAAATGAGTGACCGATCGTTGCCCCAACGTTTCAGACTTCCTTTACCAAAACCTATTAACGGTTCCTTTTCGTCTTTCAAATATAATGAATTACCAATAAATAATTGCCCTATTAACCCTCAAATTTCTCAAACGCCATCATTAGATGTCATTCCTTGCCGTAAGTTATTTTATTTATAATTATACAAATATCCGTAAAAGTTAAAAAACTTCATTTCCGTTACACAATTGCGCGATATTAAACAAAACAAAACAAAAAAATCTTATCCTTTTTTTTTTGTGCTAACGTAATATATACTTATACAGAACAGACTCTAAATTTACATCCTATTGGAAAACCGATGCCAAATCGACGCGGAAGAAAACCATTGTCGACCATGCCATTGGGAGTAAGCTTTACTTTTTTAAATTCTCTTTGTTACATTTTTTTACGCGACAGTGTATTTACTGTATTTGACCGTTATTAAGCACCCTTTTTTGCATGTAATGCTGGTCAAATTCGATAATGCGGGCCAGGATGCTCGTTTTCGGGGTGCTTGATAATAGTCAAGTACGTTATTTATTTAATTTCCATTACATTCTAAATGAACAATCTCTCTTTAATTTTAACAACTTTTTGAGCAATTATTTCTTATTTACTTACTTTTTTTTTTCTTTCTAATTAGAAAAAGCACGTTCAAAATCTTACAAATCAAAGAGCATTTCGTCAACGCAAAGAAAATTATATAAGGAATTTAGAAATTAAAGCTTCACAACTTGAAATGCTCTATAATTCCGCACAAAACGAAATAAAAACTTTAAATGATAGGATCACAATTTTAGAGAAAAGACTTGCTTCATCTAGGTCAATAAGAAGTGAAGCTATAAAAAATGTTAATAATAGAGATCCAAATACACATTATGGTGGGATTGTTGATTCAGCAATATATCAAGCCATAATGGACAATCACACAATTTATGATGAAAACAAAGACGGACCTTGTGACGTTATTATGAACGATGTAAGTCAAATAGATCTTAATGACAACATCAATAATTCATTAGCGTCATCGACGACAAGAACGTCATCTTCATCTAATGCAATTTATATTCGTGCATCAAATGATTATCCAACGACTACTTCAAATGATATATCATTACAGCAAATATCTAAAGATTCAGATCTCTTCTGTGACCCAATTACTACTTCGGATGAACGAATATGGATAGCATCTACAAATACGCCCACATCTTCCTCATTATATCCAACATTTGTCGCAAGCAATCCGTCACAAGGTACGCGTGAAAATGGACCTACTTTCCCGCCACCTCAAGACTCCGAATCACAATGGATTCAACCTTATTTCTCCCAAGCATCGACTACTATAACAACCGCATCTCATCATCGTTTAAATCTAAAATGGATTTTAAGTGATGCTCCGAATGAAGAATAAATAAGGACTTCTTTCTTTCTTTTTTTTTTTTGTTTATTGGATAATTTATTCTCCTAGTTTTTTACGTTATTCTTAGCGGTGAAGGAATCTCTCTTTTTTATATTTCGTCTTTTTTTCGTCTTTTTCCCTTCTCCCACGTTAAGGCAAATTTAATGGTCGCTTCTTTTATCTACTAAATATTAACTTTTCCAACCCACGTATGATATAAGAAAAAAAAAAAAAATTTTTTTAAGCTATATTGCTCTCCCGAATTTTATTTTTATTTCTTCTTTCTTTTTCTTTTGATGCATCAAAATCAAGCATATATTTTTTTTACTTTCCCCCCCTCCTTATAATTTTATGAAATATGTCAAAAATAATAATATTTCTCTTCGTATTTTCTTCTTTTCGTAATGGTCTTTTCCTCCTTCCCACATTCTTCCAGCGACCGAAAAGTTATTTTATTAACCCCTTCTTTATCGTTTGTTCTTAATAGAACGAATATTTTTTTTTTTATTTCTTTGATTTTTTTTTTTAACCTCGGCCAATATGACAATTTATAAGCAACTCTTACGCAAATCAAAAAAGAATTAATCTTTTTTTTTTTTTTATGATGTAAATAAGATAATAATTTGAGGGAAAAATGATAAAAAAAAAATACATATAAGATTTATTTTTATTTTTTTTTTTTTTAAAAAAAAAAAAAAAGAAAAATCAAAATAATCAAAATCAAATCTTTGGATTACTTTTTTATTTTAAAGAAAATAAGTTATTTATTGCTATGATTTATAAATCTATCGATAGCGTTCTTTTGTTACTTTTAATGAGCCGTTCCGGGATTATAGTGAATAAATGTCAAGAGATGATAAAAAAGCGGATAATGCGGATACTTTCTTATCGTTGGATATGACGGTAAGTGTCGCTGTTCTTAAATGGCACGTAAATACGTATATAAATTTGCTCCATAAAAAAAAAAAAAATAGAAAATTTCCGGTAATTCCCGGATAATTTTCGAAAGTAACCAATATCCTATATTGTATATTACGGAAAAATTTACACGTTAACGTTATTTTAAAAATCACTGGTATGGTAATGGAGTAAAACCTGTTGATTAACCTGTTTAAAAAGACTAATGGTAAAAAAAAAAATTTTTTTTTATATTAATAAATAAGATTTCCATCCATCCCAGTCGAACGTTAACTTCCCATTTATCATGTGATATAGAGTGGGTGATAAATGGCATTTCTTACCAGTTCCGAAGAGCAGATGGGAATGACAAATGTGACAAATTTTCTAACCCTAAACAACGATACCGAACTTAGAGGGTTCAATATTAGCTTTTTTCTTTCCCGAAAAATTCCACATAATTATATATGGGCTATAGGAACAGTAGCACTTTATTTTTTTTCTTTCCTTTTTTTTTTTTTTAACAAACCCATTGTCATCTATTCTTATTAGTATATTTACTTAAATATTGATAAAATAATTATTTTTGTCAAATTACTGAGTAATTTCTTCTTGTTTCAGTTTATTTTTAAGGTTCGTCCGACGGTCACCAGCTGCCAGACAATTAGCAATGTTGAATTCCAAAAGTTATTTTATTCGGTAACACTATAACATTACTAAAGGATTTTTATTTCTATAAGACGGCGACTACATTTTTTTTTAGAAAAACTGTTGATAATTACCAACTTTCCAACAGTAAATTCAAGGTAAATAAATTATGTTTTCTAAATTGTAAAAATTATGGCATGAAACATTCAGATATTTGATTATTTCTAATTATTAGAGTACTACACGTCGAAGAATTCATGATTCTGTAAAATTTTTAGTATCAGACTCGAGTCTCGAATAATTTTGATTACGTGGTAATTTAATCTATATGTAATATACAGTAATTTTGATTTTGTTTGATTTAATATCTAATTACCAAAAAATATAGTACAGATTCACGTCTTATCAAGTCGTATAAATACAAAAAAGTAAGTAAGATTTCTGTCGAATGTCGTGAATCGTGACAGATATGAATATTAATATATTATGATTGTCTGTCTTATTAATCTTTTTTGTTTACGTTTACCTAAAAATATCTAGAAGAAATTTATATTTTTTGATCAACTTGTCCAATTTTGCATGATCTTGTTTCGAAAAATTAAGGTGCGTTCATGAAAAACAAAGCTATAGATAATATTTGAGAGGGTGTATGTTTATGGCAAGGAAATTAGATTGTCATAAATCATTACGTTGAAAAACCTGATGATCATTGCAAACAACATATTGAGTAATTTTTGGTAGTTAAAACTGTGCACTGATCATCTGGTCTCGTCCAACGTAAGATTTCGAGTGTGGTAAATGTTGTATATATATACAATCATTTACTTTATCTTGAACATATAGTGTTATAAAGTTTTAATTTGCTGATTTAAAAATTTTAACTTTTACTCAAAAATGAACCTTTTTGATCAGTTTACTTTTTTTTTTTTTTTTTTGATAATGATTTTAATAATCACCTTTTTTATTTTCATTTTTTTTTTTTTTTAAAAAAAAAAAATCTTTCTACGAGGTGGATTCTTGAAATGGGCTTGAAATATCCAAGGATTTTTTTTATTGCCATTTCGTAATATTTTTGATATTGTTTTATTTACTTTTTCTTAGGGTGAACTTTGGCTTCTTTGAATAGTTCGTACTCGTTATACGAATCACGGGAAATGCAGTCTAATTTAAAATACACTATTGACACTGTATTATTTAGTAATGTAAAACGAAGACCCATTTTCAATGTTATCAATAAATTAAATCATTTTATGCAAAATGCAGATGCATCGATATTAATTTACTTTTCTATACAATTGATTATGAAAAAAAAAAACTTGTTCTAAATATTTAAATTTACGCGAAAAAAAATTGTCTCATCCACCCCATAAGAATAATTACAAAATTTTTATTATATTTGCTTGAAACTTTTTGCAATAAATGAAAATGGGATCAAAATTAATTTCGTGAAAGCATTATAGACAAATCACGTGAATACAGAATGAGCAAGGCCAGGATGATCGATGCGGAAATTATAATATTTGCATTGTGCATTACGCACATTACGCCATTTAACAACGAATTATATATATGTCCGAAACGTTGTTTCATTATTGTCGATAATTGGACACAATTTCGTCATCTATTAATGACATATTATGGAGTATGCTTAATAATAGGATAAAACGTCCGTTTCAAATCTTTACTATATTTAGGACAAAATTTTAAGCATAAAATAGAGATTTTATGCAGTCAATGTTATATCTGAAATTTCGGCTTATCTTTCAATTAAAATCATATGACAAAATATAAACCAATCAAATCTACATGTGTTTTTACCATGAAAAAAGATCAAGGACCCGTAAAATTTCAAAGTATCAGCATATGTGACAAATCACATGAAAAGGATATTATTGGTTTACCATCCATAAACATGTGGCTTCCTTAATTCCGACTGGAATCATAAACTCGAAGCTTAACTCTGGCCATCTTTGTGGTCTTTTATTTTTAAACAAAGTTTGCTACGCCTCTTCCTTTGACTTTTTGTTATTTTGAAACGGCTTTACAGCGTGTTACCAAACCTATTTAGGTGAAATTTACTTCGTTTAAAATAAATAAAAAAAGTTATTGTGAAATTTTTTAAATAATAATATACAGAAATTTTTTATTATTACAGTAAAGTTTGATATTGAAATGAATTATTATATTATGGCTGATATGGAAAAATCTTAATTCCTTACCCTCTTAACCAAATTGGATTTTAAATTTTTAAACGAGGTCCAGACGACGTTATTTTTGTGATTATTACAGTTATAGAAATGCAACAAATGAATTTAATTTTTTAAAAAAATTTAGGTTAATATTATTAGTCATATCAAACTCATACGATCAACATTTTGATTAACCTTCCACCGATTTTGTCCGATCTAAATCAAGTATTCTGTTTATCATATCGAAAAAAAAAAATCTTAAACTTTCACCATCTTTTTAAAGATATGGCCATTGGAAATTTACATCTTTCCATAAGACAATCTTTTAAACCTATTTTTATTAAATCTTTGTTTAAATCTCCTACTGTAAAATTTGCTGTTAGTAATACATTTTTTAAGAACAATGATTCAAGTTTTAACTTTACTCGTTCTTTTGGTTCAACTGGAACTCATAATAATTCAAGTGAGAATATTTTGTTTCTAACTTTTTTTTTTTTTGAAAATGTTTATATCTTTTTCTCCGAATAGTGAATACTGCGAATCAAATAGATTGGGATACAAAATTCAAAACCGTAAACGCAATTGGTAAACAGTGAATTAATTATTATTATTTCATAAACAATTTTTGCATTTATTTATATCTTTTGTAATGCTTTTAATAGAAGTTGAACCTCAATATGATGGACCAAAATTTGATGATAGGATAATCACGAAAGAATTTATTGAAGAAATGATAGAACATTTCAAGAATCAAAAAAAAATTCATAAGAAGTATGCATATCAAGTAAGTAATAGGTAATTTGTGTGTACTATTGCACGCGTTTGTAACTTATGTAATATATATGTGTTCTTGTAACTAGATCATTTTGGCATTCAGAAAAATGATGTTTGAAACACCAACACTCGTTGATATAACCATACCTCAAAATTGTTTGTGGTGATATTCATGGTAAGTTAATTGAATAAAATATAATATAATATTAGTAAAATTATCAACTAAATACAGTATTTTATTATTAATATAGGACAATTTTATGATTTTATTAACATTTTCAAAATTAATGGTGTACCATCTGAAACGAATATGTATCTTTTTAATGGCGATTTTATTGATCGTGGTTTATATGGTTTTGAAGTAATATTGACTTTGTTTGCTTATAAATGGCTTTATCCAAAGTCTTTTTACCTAACTAGAGGAAATCATGAACATATCAATGTTGCTAAAAATTATGGCTTTGAAAAAGAAGTTAATACCAAATATTCAGAAATAATGTTTGAATATTTTGCTGAAACATTTGAAACTTTACCTTTAGCAAATCTGATTAACGAAAAAATTTTGGTAGTTCATGGTGGATTGTCTAATCGTGATATCACATTAGATGATATAAAAAACATTTACCGATTTAAGGGTTATGTGCCAGCTAACAGTTTAATGGAATACTTGTTGTGGTCCGGTATGAAATATTGTATATTAATTAATAAAATACTTATTTTGTTAATTCCGAATTTGTTATTTTTTAAGATCCACGAAAAAAACATGGATGCGATATTGGTAAGAGAGGTGGAATTGGAATAGGATTTGGACCTGATATTACTGAAAACTTTTTGAAGCGTAACAATCTTGGTATGACTTAATATGATTATTCTATAATAATGACGTTAAACTTATTTATTATATTTCATTAGATCTTTTAATAAGAAGTCATGAAGCTAAAAAAGAAGGTTATGAAATTGAACATAATGGAAAGTGTATTACTATTTTTTCTGCTCCAAATTACTGGTAAGTATTATTATAATATAAACTTAATATTATATATAATTACTAAATTAATTATTCTTACACGATGGCTATGTGATAGTGGTATATATAAAAACAAAGGTGCAATGATTAATATTACTTCTGATTTGAAGCTAACCTTTAAAACTTTTGATGCCGTGGTATGTTTGTATTTATTAAAAGCTAAAGCATCTTTTTTTACTTTAAATTATTTTTATTTATTTTATCAATATTTATGATAATAGACATATCCTAAGCAACATGAATATTGAGAGTAAAGACCGATATTTTTGCTAATAAACGAATTTCTTAATCATTGTAATACTTCGTTTCACAAATATCAAATCTTAATCAAACAATTAACCACGATTTTGTAATTCATTACCTAAAAATCCTAATGAAAAAAAAAAATAATAAAGTTTTGAAAACTTCGTAACATCATACAGTATACATTTCCTCGGTTTTTTATATAATGACAGTTCATTATAATATGCTTCAATAGCGTGAACTTTTACTAGTGAAATGAGTAATTGAATCGATTGTAAACTTATAAGACAATTAATTCTACGAGATCATAAGATTTCTACCCATAATTAGCATTTACATTGTGATTAATATCCTGCCACATTCCGCTAATTCATCTAAACCTGAAAATGTGGAATATTGAATTTAGAATATTCATACTTACAAATTATATATTTCAAATATATCCTTCATTCACAAATATATTTACAAATTTATTGAAACCACGACACATAATATTTCAATAAAGGTAATGGAATTTGTCCAGGTAACGGATTTTCACGTGTGAAGTGCTTGTAATAAAAATGCTACTAATCTTTCAGTAGATAGACAATATTAACTATCAAAACTATTAGTGATAATTATTTATTGGTTGTTTACTAAAAATGAATACAGTTGCCACTCATTTTAGCCAGTAGTGGATTTTATCGGAAAAATTCCCGTTATTATCATAAATTTTTTACTTGAAGTAATCGCATAAACTTTAAATAAACAATTTATATACCAAAGGTTCGTTATACCCAGTGGCGACTACTTCTTTCACGTGATATATTATGATATTCTTCAAATAAATGACAATAACAGAAATACATAGTACCACCTAGTGGTTAAAAACTTTTTATGGATAATTTAACATTAACATGAACAAGAATTTGCTTTCGTCACATTCTGAATTTCAAACTGATAGTTATTATGTTTGTTTGTGAATAAATTAGTTTCGCTATTTAATAATCTTGCATATATATTTATTTTTATCTCGATGGTCAATATACCTAATACTGTAATTATCAGATTTGGACTGAAAGACTCGTTTGCTATTATGCTGTATAGATTATACAGTATTCGATTAAAGAGAATTGTAATATTAGAATAGAATCATTTGCAACTTCTTTCCAAAATGCCTTTTATGTTGTAAAGTCTCCTGTTTTCAGAGTATACTTCGTTATCATATTACCGTATAGCACCGCATAAGGTACCCCGGATATATATCAATTTCACCAATTTAAAAATTGAATTATACCCGGGGTATTTTGTATGGAATATGGAGAAAATTGACCAGAACTAGCTGAATTTTTGCCAGAATTAAGATTTTTTAACCACATATCATACCCGGGTATATTATCATGGGGGTACGTGAAAAGGGGGATCCCTTATGCAGTGCTATACTGTTAAAGGTTGCAGTAGCTTATTGGCTATTCATAGTTTTAACAAAAAGAAATGTATCACGAACAGCGTTTTATTCTCAACGAAACTTAGACAAAGTTGTTCCACAGGAACCAGTATCCTTGTGGATTTGGGCAGAATTTTCATGTGTAAAATTTTGCATCCATACAAAAAAAAAAATATTTTTAAGAGAATCGACACCATTTTTGTTTAGATCCGAAGGAGAAATCCGACAATAGAAATTTTTTTTGATTCTTTTTTTTGTTCAGACTTGTTGAAAAAATAAACCACTTTTCCCACACTATAAAAATTTTATTGAATTATAAGGCAAAAAAACCCCCTAGTTTTTTGTTTTCTGATATCAACTTGTATTCATAAGAAACGAACAAGGGCACTCTTTTTTTGAAGTTGCAAGAAAGTGATTACAAGTAAAGAATATTTTTGATGTGCTTAAGTTCTCTTACAAAAGTTAACTATAATAAAAATTCAGTTTTAATTGACCATTTGGCTGGCACGTCGGCTTAGCTCAACAAAAACAACCTATCATCGCCACTATCATTATCATCAATATTACCATTCTGAAGTGTCAGGGTCCTGATGAACGATAACAATTGACATTAATGGTAATAATATCTCACCGTCGTCGAACAGCTATTGGGCACGTGCAATTTGAACACCACCATCAGCATCATCTCCATCTACACAACATAATACTACTATCTCGAAATGAGGTGCATATTAATTTATCGTATGATTATATTTTGATCGACCCTATCCATATTTAGATTAGATCAAGGCGTCAACTCGAGTTTAAAAGTCCCTTCCATGTATTTTATGCGCTAGAAAAAAATTCTGAGTTTAAAGGATGCATTAGAGATTGCTTCAGATAAATTTTTTTGGATTAACCCGTGTAAAGATCCAGTCTTTACACATCAAAGACCTCTTTCAAGATGATCAACGCTTTATTCGTGATCGAAATGCCTGGTAACTCCAAAAAAATTCATTAGGTGATTGAGAAGGTGCAATCTAATACTCTGATTCTTTTGATATTATGATTTTTTGCTGATACTAATAATACAATTATTAAACATAACGATTGTATCTTAACAATAGCTTACGATTTAACAAATAACAGTGTGTGTTTAATAGTATGTAGCGATTCATCTGAATCTTACCAAAAATAGTCTCATTCATGCGGCTCTGCGTCGGGATTCTAAATCCGAAAGACAATAGTCTTATTCACCTCTGCGGGGTCTTAAATCCAAAGACAATATATTTTTTTTAATTGTTCGATTAAAAAACTGTTAAAAAATAAATTATTGATCATAAAAACCATAAAAGAGTCTTATTCACCTCTGCGGGGTTTTAAATCCGAAAAGACAATAGCCTTATTCACTTCTGCGGGGTTTTAAATCCGAAAAGGCAATATTCTTATCTGTTATAAAGACGAGAGTTTCGTAAACAAAAATTTTTAAGATGGCCAACAATAATTTTATAAAGTACCCTTCTATTGGTAACTATAAAGACTCTAATAAAATTGTTGAAATACTTAGAAGTGAAGAAATATTAGATAAATGCGAGTAAGTTATTTCAAATCATCATCATCATCATTTTTTTTTTTTTTTAAAAAAAAAAATATAATATATTTTCTCTATATAGTTGGGTTGTAAGTGAAAAAATTCATGGAGCAAACTTTTCTTTTATAACAAACGGAAATTCAGTTGTATGTGCAAAACGATCAGGAATAATCAAACCCGAGGAAATTTTCTTTTGCTATCAAAAAGTTTATGAAAAATATAAAGATTCGATAATGAAATTATGGAAAGAAATGGACCATCAACAAGAAATACGAGGATTAAATAACCAAATCATAGTTTATGGAGAATTATTTGGAGGATATTATCCACATCCTCATGTAAAACAAGTTGAAGGAGTTAAACGGGATTTGTTATTGTCCAGGAATTGAATGGAAAGCATTTGATATATATGATGGTGAAGATTTTGTTGAATGGGATAAGATGAAAACTTTATTTGATAATTGTAATGTACCTTTTGTTAAAGAATTATCAAGAGGTTCTTTTCTATCATGTATAAATTATGATCCAAATTTTAATACATTAATACCTCAAGATTTCAGTTTAGCTCTTATTCAGTCCAATAAAGCAGAAGGTATAGTCATTAGGCCACTAAATCTTGATTCTAAAAAATTTGGTCATGTAATGTTAAAAATTAAGTCTGAAGATTTTGAAGAACGCCTTCGTAGAAAACCAAAACTTGGTGATTTTTCGTCATTATCTATGTCAATCCAACCTGACCTATTTTTAAATTTTATAAATAAAAATCGTCTTGAATCTGTTATATCAAAGGAGGGAAGTTTGGGACGGGAAAACGAGGATCGATTTTTAAGATTGTTGGTTGAAGATGCCTTGAAAGATATTAAGGAATGTAGTGATATTGGAAAGAAATATTTATCAATGTCTAAAAGCAACAAAGAGAAAGTTCATCACTTGCTATTTGCCGAGGGTAAAAAAGTAATTCAAAAATACATAGAGGATGATTTAGTAAATTTATAATAAATAATATACGGTATATTCAATTTGAATTTGATATCTTAATTTTTTGATAGTATTTAAAATTATTTTTAAATATCAATAAAATGAATGTTGACATACATAATCATGTATAACGTGCTTAATAATAAGGTTATTAATACTGTAAATATAATTATACCCATTTATATAGAGGAATTTATAAATGTGATTCAGTGATTGAATATATAAAGTTGTAATTTATTCATGCGTGAGATAATCCAATTGTCAATGTACGTAACGTAAATTCATACATTATATATTTTACATGCTTTATAATTATAAACCAAAGATGTTTATGATCGTTTTCTAAATATATCATACTGCATATTGGTGATTTTTTTGGTGAGACACCATTAAAAGAGTCTTAAAAAGGTCAAATGGATAAAATTTTTTGATATAAAAACGTATTTTTTGACAGCTGAGTCTAATATATTTGTTGTACAACGATAAATTAAAGATTATTTATTTAGAATTTTAAGATTTATTACTACAAACTTTCTATACAATGGAAGGAATACTAAAAATGGACAGAGAAAATTTTTTGTAAATTTCTGTCTTCAATCTGATAAGACACGTGAAAAATTGACAGGTATTATCTCTATGAAATTCAATCACCCATGAAAGTCAGTTAAACAAACACGTTCAAACTTTATAATTGTTGTGTATCGTCGAATTTCAAATTATCCGAAAAAAAATTCCTTAATTGGAAATGAAGCTAGAAAAAAAAAATGGTGAAAGAAAATGAATACAATGGGAAAAACAATGAATTTCCGAATATGGTGCTATGTAATGCGCAATCTCCAACCAAGAATGACGAATAAGAAATTACAATTCATTCACGCGTGAGATTATCGAATTTCCGTCTAACTGCACAATGCACGTAACTACATAATCTTATTTTATATAAGTTTTACGAGTTTTTTTTTATCATCTCAATTTCAATTTGTGATGATCAATTTTCTTTCCTTTTCCTTTTTTTTTTTTTCTTTTTTAATTTGTATTCTTTATTTGATATTATATTTTATTTATTTACTTACTTTAGTATATCAAAAAAAAATTTTTTTTTGAAACTTAAACGGAAAAATTTTCATTGTAATATATCGTCACAATGTAAATTTTTTTTTTTAAAAGCCCTATTTCCTTATTTATTTTTTAAGTTACGTTGATCAAAGATACAATGTTTCAATCATTGGACTCTATTAAATGCAAAATATGCACCCATATTAAAAATTTAATTCCAATCAAAAAGCGAGTACAGACACGTTAATTCATTACAATTCTTATATAAAATATGTCTTAGCTTTTTGATTGAAAAAATTTCTTCTGTGCAACGAATTCTTCCTTCTTTCCCGCTTTCCCTTCATCGAAAATGAGTGACCGATCGTTGCCCCAACGTTTTTTTAGATTACCTTTACCAAAACCTATTAACGGTTCCTTTTCGTCTTTCAAATATAATGAATTACCAATAAATAATTGCCCTATTAACCCTCAAATTTCTCAAACGCCATCATTAGATGCCATTCTTTGCCGTAAGTTATTTTTATTTATAATTATACAAATATCCCAATTGCGCGATATTATAATAAGCAAAACAAAAAAAAATCTTATCCTTTTTTTTTTGTGTTAACGTAATATATACTTACGCAGAACAAACTCTAAATTTATATCTTATTGGAAAACTAATGCCAAATCGACGCGGAAGAAAACCGTTGGCGACCATGCCATTGGGAGTAAGCTTCACTTTTAGATGTGAGTGTATTTACTGTATTTTACCGCCCTTTTTTGCATGTAATGCTGGTCAAATTCGACATAATGCGGGCCAAGATGCTCGTGCTTGATGATAGTACGTTATTTGCTTATTTCCTATATCCTGTACGACTAACTTTATCGACTTTTTGAGCAACTACTCCTTATTTACTTATTTTTTCATTAAATTAGAAAGCACTTTCAGAACCTACTAATTAACAAAGAAGCATTTCGTCAATGTAAAGAAAACTACATAATAAGCTTGGAAAGATGAGCTTCGAATCCAGAAATGCTTTTAATTCAGTTGTTTGTTTATTCTCTGGTACGCCTCCTTTCTTTCTACCTTTTTTTTTAAAAAAAAGGAATTTCTCTCTTTCTTCCTTTTTTAAAGAAAAAAAAATGAGTAAGGCTGGATTTTGCTTCTTCCAAATCAATAAGTGAAGCTATAAAAAATGTTAATATAGAAATCAAGTACACATTATAATAAGGTTGTATTATTATAACAATATCATATTTTAATAATTTATGATGAAACACAACATCTATAATTCATTGTTGTCATTCTTCGTCTAATATAATTTATATTTGTGCCAAATTTTTATGCACCCTTCCGCACATTTCTGCAAACAATTTATTAATTGTTTTCTATACTTACAATATTTACAATATGATAAAGGTTTTTAGAACATCCCAGTTTAGCCACCATCAGAAAAATAAATTATTCATATTTCGAAAATCTCGAATTTGAACGCATTCTGTGCATGATTTGAAATCTGAATTTCAGACGGTATTTTAATAATTACAATATAATAGGAAGCAGATATAATATTAAGAATCATATAAAATAAAAACGCACTTTTTTCGTAATCATTCCTAACAGTCTTTTATTTTTGTATCCTGTTTGCAAGCAAATATCAATAAATGCGAAGGCAATTCTCACTTTTTAAAATACTTTATGCGACAGCTGTAGAATTTATTTATTTAATTAAAAAAATTCAAAATTTAATTAATAAAGAGTATTCCGTCAACATCTAGGAAATAAATGCTTCAAATCTTGAAATACTTTATAACTCTGTAATCCATGGACAGTTGGGGCACTATCAAATACGGTGCATAAAAATCCGGAAAACCACTTTTTTTCCTTTTTTTGTGATCACTACATGCACAGAACATATTTTAAAACTTGCATTATATTGACAAACCAATACCAAAACAGATGCAGAAGGAAATTATTGACAATTATTCCTTTGAGTTAGATTCTCTTTTTGTTTACACAATAGTTAATCACAAATAGAATTTGTTTTTATTCAGTTAGAAAAGCACGTCAAAACTCATCTAATTATGGAGAACTTTGTCAATATGAAAAAGACTTTGGAAATAAGTGCTTCAAGTCTTGTGTTTTATTATTCAGTGCAGAATATAATTAAATGTTTTGCAACCTATACTTTTCAACGGCTGCTGAATCTTTTCGCCAATTATCAGATGAATATTCCTTTTCCTCTTTCACTTTTTTAATTCAGATTCGAAATCCGTCAGCCTGAATCCTAAAAAATCAATTACTTGCTGAATAACGATAATCCTGAAATGGTATAATCCGCATTTTATAAGCCGAAAGTCAAAATACCGAAATGAAAAATCTTAATTCATGGGTGTTATGATTGGGTTGTCGGATTATGCCTTTTTCGGGATTAAAATTTTGTCTGGATTATGAGTTTCGATATTTAAATGGCGGGATAACGTATCGTCAGGTTTCTAAGTTTCGTGATTTTTAAAGTAAAATAGATGTAGTGATAATTTAATACATGTAAATTCGTTTTATTGTTGGAATTATATATATATATATTCACAAATCAAATGAGCTGCACTATACTAATAAATGATTTTTATCGATTTACTCTGATCTCTTAAAAGACAACTAATAATAATCAATCTTTCATTTTGTTACTGACCGTATACTTCTCCGCGAATTAGATTCTTAGAATGCCGAAATATACGGCAGCAGAGCCGAATCCGAATTGACGTAACCGTAATTATTTTGACAGACGTAATACATTTTGACAGACGTAATACATTTTGACAGACGAAATACATTTTGACAGACAAAATATATTTTGACAGACGTAAATACATTTTGACAGACCTAATACAGTAATATATTTTGACAGACTTTAATTCGCATTTGATTCACCATTAATAAAAGCTCTGAGCCGGCTTGTTTACACAGTTCACATATTAAGTAAAAATAAAAAAAAAAAGATATCGATTCCGTCGTCACAGCGATTTCGGCATCGATCATATGACCTATCGATCCGATTTACCAGGATCCCATATATACAGACTCAAAAATTTTAATAGAACTTTTATGTATCTAATTTTACTATAAAATCAGCATACAAGTTCAAATTTTACTATAAAATATACAATTTCGAATCTAAGTTTATATAAAATCAAGTCCAATTTTTATTTATTAATTTGAGACAAATAAAATTATTATATTTCTTCAAAAAACTTCCACAAGAACTCATCCTCACACATTTATCCGTATCCTATAGACACCAGAAAGCTGAAACTTACAAAAAAATAAGAAAAGAAACGGTTAGTACGTTTCCTTAAAGTAAATTCCAAAAGGACTTGTCCCTACACACTTACCATTATCCTATAGACACCAGAAAACCCGAAACCTACAAAAAATAAGAAAAGAAACGGTTAATACGTTTCCTCAAAGTAAATTACAAAAAAACTCGTCCCCCATACAAGTACCCGTATCCCATAGACTCCAGAAAACCGAAACCTACAAAAAATAAGAAAAGAAACGGTCAGTACGTTTCTTCAGCGTAAATTCCAAAAAAACTCGTACTTACCCATATCCTATAGACTCCAGAAAACCGAAACTTAAGATAAAAAACGTTTAGCACGTTTCTTCAAAGTAAATTCCAAAAAACTTTGTTTTCCATATACTTACAGATTCTAGTAGACATTCTTAACGGCTAACGAAAAAAATAATTTTTTTTATAAAAATGATCGGTAAATAAAATCATATGACTGATACCGAAATCGTGATTTTTAACCTTTTTAAAAAAAATATTACAAATAAAAATCCGACTTTTGAAAAAATACCGATTGGCTTATTTTTTTAATAAAAAATTTAAGCCGAATAGTTAAAAGAAAAAAAATTATTTATGTCGGTTTTTAAGCCGAAATATTTTTAAAAAAATTATTTTTTCATTTTCGGTCTGAAACACTAGAACGGTAAGTACAGGGGGAAGGGTTCGTGATTTTTTTTTTTATTTTTGGAACATTACTAACGTTCCTTCTTCTCTTTTTTGACTTAGGGACGATTTCTGGACTTGAATTTCAGTCTAGAACTTCGGTAATGTACTGTAAGTTGAATTTTGGTGTTATTTTTTTATTATGGGAACGCTATTAACCTTTTATTTCTTTAGGAACGGCTCCTGGACTTGAATTTCGGCTTAGAGATTCGGTAATGTAAGTTGAGAGGGACTTTAGTGTTGCTTTTTACTATGAACGTTACTAACGTTCCCTTTCTTTTGTAGGACCCTTCTGGGCACTTCGGAATGGCCCTTGGAAGGTAATATAGAATGGGAATTATCCTATTATTATAGGATCGTTAATAAACATTACTGACATTCCTTTTTTTGGTTTTTTTTTGTAGGGACCTTCCCGGGTTACTATGGAATGACCCTAGAAGGTAATTGTGGGTGAGAAAAGAAATTAGGAATGATAATAAATTTTATATTTCAATAAGAATCTTCGGCTCATGCGAGCACTATCTTTAATTCACTTTGAGAGTTGAACAGTTATTTTATGTTAAATACAAAAATCATATAGTGACACAAATAGACAATATTCAGTTTTATTGTTTATTTTTGAATACTGGTAATTGTTCTTCACGTAAAAAAATAAATTGAATTTCAAATATTAACTACCTAATATTTTATCAACGGTAGCCTCAATGTCAAATACATTTGAACCATGATTAATAATAGGTAATGGATGTGGTTCAATGACTACATTTACTTCTATATTAAGTAATCTTTTTAGTTCTGGATCATTTATGTCAACCCATCTTTCGATTTCTGTATCTCTCTGACTAGGAATGTTTGAATCGTGATTATCCTCTTCGTTATCGTCATCATCAAAAAATTCATCCTCATCCTCATCTAAATCGTCACTCGCGTTAGCTTCTGACAGTGCTTTTTGTATGGAAAATTGAAAATCGTCTTCTGATACACCTGCATAAGCATATTTTAATTCTTTTTGGGCATTTGTAATATAGTGTGTATGAAGTTTGGCCATAGCTTCCAATTTTTCAACTTTCAATCTATTTTATATAATTATAAAATATTAAGTAAGCTGTAAAAACGTATATTAAATATAAAGTTAAAACTTACTTAGTTCTTCTTTGATTTGCAAACCATCCCAATACTGAAAAAACCCTCTCACATCCGGCATTGTGAGGAGTTATTGCCAATACTTTCAACGCCAACTTTTGTATATGATTTTCGTTATTATGAACGGGATTACACAAAATCCACCAAGTAATAGCATCACCCTTACTTGTACTAAATGGAATGTTGTATTCTTCTTTTCTTAAATAAAAAGATTGGATTTGAGAAATTAAATCGGCGGAAGAAAATTCGCCACCACCCATATTAATCCATATTTTCATAGCCAAAATATACACATCACGTAATACAGTTGGTCGTAAGCCTTTTCCTAAATTAATATTAAAAAGAATTAAAAAAATTATTATAGTAACAATTCTAAGTTTTAATAAAATATTTACCTCTGTAGTGCGGATGAAGTAAGTATGCTAAAATGTAAAGTTGAATATCAAATTCTTGCCAACGTTTATTAAACAGCTCAACACATTGATGCTTAAAATCATAATTGGAAACAGGCGGAAGTGATTTGATTTTCCGTGAAAGGTTGATCAGTTCAATAAAGCAATCTGCAAGAGTTGTTGTTTTAAATTCTAGTGATTTAACAACTGATTTTACTGGTCCTAGGAGAGTATTTACAGCTTCAACATCGGTAAAAAAAGATCGACTTCGAATAAGTTCTGAAATGTCAGTACTTAATTTTTCCGGAGTTTCATCTAATACCTTGATTAGTTAATTATTAATAAAAAATTAGTAAATGAATATATAATACAAATATATTTTTTCTTACATTTTTAAGTATTTGCTCAAGTCGTAAAATTGAATTTGTGCAGTCCCAAGCTGTAGTCCACCTAGTTACTACATATGTTTTTAGTCCTCCTCCTTTTATTTCATTTGTTATTTTTGAACGTAATTCTTCACCAGCTTGATGAGACTGTTTAAAGTATTTAACTATTTTTTGACATTTTGAAATTACATCCTTTGCAAATGTTGTTTTACAAATGTCGGTTGAAATAAGATTTACATGGTGGGCAATACATCTGATGGGTAATATCTGCTTATACCGTTCAGCAATTATTTTTTTAGCAGCTGCACAAGCGGATGCATGATCTGATACAACTGCAGCAAAATTTTCTGCACCAATTTCAGTAATTACTTCGTCTAACTGATCAGCAAGAAAATTTGCTGTATGGGAATTAGCAGAGAGATTTTTTATGCAATGTATAATCTCTCTTCGATCAGGTGTCATTATTACAAACGCATATAATGACTGTCCTAAAGGGCTTGTCCAGCCATCAAATCCTAATTAAATAATAATAATTAATAAATTTGTTTACAAATAAGAACAAATAAAAATTGTAATCTTTTTTTATTACCTAACGTTAAATTTTTTGTTCTTTTTAGTTCTAAATGCTGATCAACCACGATTTTTGCCAATTCTTCATATAAAAAATCTTGTGAAAGCGCATTTGCACTTGGAGGATCATACCCTAAACATAGACTTTTAACCATATCAATAAAAAAAGGATGTTCAACAAGACGGAAAGAAACACCACAGCAGATAAAAAATTTGGCCACTGTACGATCACAAATTTGCTTTTTAATTGGTTCAATTATTTTTGATTCACCGTATTTTGTAATTGACTGTTGATATCCAACTTTTCTTTTTTTGGATAATATTTCTAAAGTTTCAATTTCTCCACGTGTTTTAACCATAAGTAAAAATTTTTCTTTAACGTCATAAGGTGCTTTATGACAACTAAGTGCCAAATGTGCTTCCATATTATTTGGCTCACCACGTGTTTGACTCCATGGACAATATTTACATTTACAACCTTGGTGTCCTTCTTTTTTTTCTCCAATAGCTATAAAAAAATTCCAAACTTCTTTTGGTTTTCGACCTGGTTTGGCATTTGGCTTTTTTAGTACTGGATTTTCACTTTCACTCATTATAACTTGCTTTATTTTATTGAAAAAAGTAGCAGAACAAAGAAAATTTCAAAGTAGAAACAAAGAACATTTAAACAAATATGCAAAATTTTTAATGTAAATATATTGTGATACTATGATGTCATTGGCGTAAATCATTTTGACAATTCGGCAATTACGTCTGTATAAATTTAATACGGCTGTAAAAATACAATACGGCAATATGTCAAAAAAAAATAGCTATGCCGAAATTATTACGACATATTTTTACAGACGTAATGCCGAAACCGTAATTAATTCGCGGAAAAGTATATATGCAGCGCTATTACGGTCAGTTATACTTTTCCGCGAATTAATTACGGTTTCGGCATTACGTCTGTAAAAATATGTCGTAATAATTTCGGCATAGCTATTTTTTTTTGACATATTGCCGTATTGTATTTTTACAGCCGTATTAAATTTATACAGACGTAATTGCCGAATTGTCAAAATGATTTACGCCAATGACATCATAGTATCACAATATATTTACATTAAAAATTTTGCATATTTGTTTAAATGTTCTTTGTTTCTACTTTGAAATTTTCTTTGTTCTGCTACTTTTTTCAATAAAATAAAGCAAGTTATAATGAGTGAAAGTGAAAATCCAGTACTAAAAAAGCCAAATGCCAAACCAGGTCGAAAACCAAAAGAAGTTTGGAATTTTTTTATAGCTATTGGAGAAAAAAAGAAGGACACCAAGGTTGTAAATGTAAATATTGTCCATGGAGTCAAACACGTGGTGAGCCAAATAATATGGAAGCACATTTGGCACTTAGTTGTCATAAAGCACCTTATGACGTTAAAGAAAAATTTTTACTTATGGTTAAAACACGTGGAGAAATTGAAACTTTAGAAATATTATCCAAAAAAAGAAAAGTTGGATATCAACAGTCAATTACAAAATACGGTGAATCAAAAATAATTGAACCAATTAAAAAGCAAATTTGTGATCGTACAGTGGCCAAATTTTTTATCTGCTGTGGTGTTTCTTTCCGTCTTGTTGAACATCCTTTTTTTATTGATATGGTTAAAAGTCTATGTTTAGGGTATGATCCTCCAAGTGCAAATGCGCTTTCACAAGATTTTTTATATGAAGAATTGGCAAAAATCGTGGTTGATCAGCATTTAGAACTAAAAAGAACAAAAAATTTAACGTTAGGTAATAAAAAAGATTACAATTTTTATTTGTTCTTATTTGTAAACAAATTTATTAATTATTATTATTTAATTAGGATTTGATGGCTGGACAAGCCCTTTAGGACAGTCATTATATGCGTTTGTAATAATGACACCTGATCGAAGAGAGATTATACATTGCATAAAAAATCTCTCTGCTAATTCCCATACAGCAAATTTTCTTGCTGATCAGTTAGACGAAGTAATTACTGAAATTGGTGCAGAAAATTTTGCTGCAGTTGTATCAGATCATGCATCCGCTTGTGCAGCTGCTAAAAAAATAATTGCTGAACGGTATAAGCAGATATTACCCATCAGATGTATTGCCCACCATGTAAATCTTATTTCAACCGACATTTGTAAAACAACATTTGCAAAGGATGTAATTTCAAAATGTCAAAAAATAGTTAAATACTTTAAACAGTCTCATCAAGCTGGTGAAGAATTACGTTCAAAAATAACAAATGAAATAAAAGGAGGAGGACTAAAAACATATGTAGTAACTAGGTGGACTACAGCTTGGGACTGCACAAATTCAATTTTACGACTTGAGCAAATACTTAAAAATGTAAGAAAAAATATATTTGTATTATATATTCATTTACTAATTTTTTATTAATAATTAACTAATCAAGGTATTAGATGAAACTCCGGAAAAATTAAGTACTGACATTTCAGAACTTATTCGAAGTCGATCTTTTTTTACCGATGTTGAAGCTGTAAATACTCTCCTAGGACCAGTAAAATCAGTTGTTAAATCACTAGAATTTAAAACAACAACTCTTGCAGATTGCTTTATTGAACTGATCAACCTTTCACGGAAAATCAAATCACTTCCGCCTGTTTCCAATTATGATTTTAAGCATCAATGTGTTGAGCTGTTTAATAAACGTTGGCAAGAATTTGATATTCAACTTTACATTTTAGCATACTTACTTCATCCGCACTACAGAGGTAAATATTTTATTAAAACTTAGAATTGTTACTATAATAATTTTTTTAATTCTTTTTAATATTAATTTAGGAAAAGGCTTACGACCAACTGTATTACGTGATGTGTATATTTTGGCTATGAAAATATGGATTAATATGGGTGGTGGCGAATTTTCTTCCGCCGATTTAATTTCTCAAATCCAATCTTTTTATTTAAGAAAAGAAGAATACAACATTCCATTTAGTACAAGTAAGGGTGATGCTATTACTTGGTGGATTTTGTGTAATCCCGTTCATAATAACGAAAATCATATACAAAAGTTGGCGTTGAAAGTATTGGCAATAACTCCTCACAATGCCGGATGTGAGAGGGTTTTTTCAGTATTGGGATGGTTTGCAAATCAAAGAAGAACTAAGTAAGTTTTAACTTTATATTTAATATACGTTTTTACAGCTTACTTAATATTTTATAATTATATAAAATAGATTGAAAGTTGAAAAATTGGAAGCTATGGCCAAACTTCATACACACTATATTACAAATGCCCAAAAAGAATTAAAATATGCTTATGCAGGTGTATCAGAAGACGATTTTCAATTTTCCATACAAAAAGCACTGTCAGAAGCTAACGCGAGTGACGATTTAGATGAGGATGAGGATGAATTTTTTGATGATGACGATAACGAAGAGGATAATCACGATTCAAACATTCCTAGTCAGAGAGATACAGAAATCGAAAGATGGGTTGACATAAATGATCCAGAACTAAAAAGATTACTTAATATAGAAGTAAATGTAGTCATTGAACCACATCCATTACCTATTATTAATCATGGTTCAAATGTATTTGACATTGAGGCTACCGTTGATAAAATATTAGGTAGTTAATATTTGAAATTCAATTTATTTTTTTACGTGAAGAACAATTACCAGTATTCAAAAATAAACAATAAAACTGAATATTGTCTATTTGTGTCACTATATGATTTTTGTATTTAACATAAAATAACTGTTCAACTCTCAAAGTGAATTAAAGATAGTGCTCGCATGAGCCGAAGATTCTTATTGAAATATAAAATTTATTATCATTCCTAATTTCTTTTCTCACCCACAATTACCTTCTAGGGTCATTCCATAGTAACCCGGGAAGGTCCCTACAAAAAAAAACCAAAAAAAGGAATGTCAGTAATGTTTATTAACGATCCTATAATAATAGGATAATTCCCATTCTATATTACCTTCCAAGGGCCATTCCGAAGTGCCCAGAAGGGTCCTACAAAAGAAAGGGAACGTTAGTAACGTTCATAGTAAAAAGCAACACTAAAGTCCCTCTCAACTTACATTACCGAATCTCTAAGCCGAAATTCAAGTCCAGGAGCCGTTCCTAAAGAAATAAAAGGTTAATAGCGTTCCCATAATAAAAAAATAACACCAAAATTCAACTTACAGTACATTACCGAAGTTCTAGACTGAAATTCAAGTCCAGAAATCGTCCCTAAGTCAAAAAAGAGAAGAAGGAACGTTAGTAATGTTCCAAAAATAAAAAAAAAAATCACGAACCCTTCCCCCTGTACTTACCGTTCTAGTGTTTCAGACCGAAAATGAAAAAATAATTTTTTTAAAAATATTTCGGCTTAAAAACCGACATAAATAATTTTTTTTCTTTTAACTATTCGGCTTAAATTTTTTATTAAAAAATAAGCCAATCGGTATTTTTTCAAAAGTCGGATTTTTATTTGTAATATTTTTTTTAAAAAGGTTAAAAATCACGATTTCGGTATCAGTCATATGATTTTATTTACCGATCATTTTTATAAAAAAAATTATTTTTTTCGTTAGCCGTTAAGAATGTCTACTAGAATCTGTAAGTATATGGAAAACAAAGTTTTTTGGAATTTACTTTGAAGAAACGTGCTAAACGTTTTTTATCTTAAGTTTCGGTTTTCTGGAGTCTATAGGATATGGGTAAGTACGAGTTTTTTTGGAATTTACGCTGAAGAAACGTACTGACCGTTTCTTTTCTTATTTTTTGTAGGTTTCGGTTTTCTGGAGTCTATGGGATACGGGTACTTGTATGGGGGACGAGTTTTTTTGTAATTTACTTTGAGGAAACGTATTAACCGTTTCTTTTCTTATTTTTTGTAGGTTTCGGGTTTTCTGGTGTCTATAGGATAATGGTAAGTGTGTAGGGACAAGTCCTTTTGGAATTTACTTTAAGGAAACGTACTAACCGTTTCTTTTCTTATTTTTTTGTAAGTTTCAGCTTTCTGGTGTCTATAGGATACGGATAAATGTGTGAGGATGAGTTCTTGTGGAAGTTTTTTGAAGAAATATAATAATTTTATTTGTCTCAAATTAATAAATAAAAATTGGACTTGATTTTATATAAACTTAGATTCGAAATTGTATATTTTATAGTAAAATTTGAACTTGTATGCTGATTTTATAGTAAAATTAGATACATAAAAGTTCTATTAAAATTTTTGAGTCTGTATATATGGGATCCTGGTAAATCGGATCGATAGGTCATATGATCGATGCCGAAATCGCTGTGACGACGGAATCGATATCTTTTTTTTTTTATTTTTACTTAATATGTGAACTGTGTAAACAAGCCGGCTCAGAGCTTTTATTAATGGTGAATCAAATGCGAATTAAAGTCTGTCAAAATATATTACTGTATTAGGTCTGTCAAAATGTATTTACGTCTGTCAAAATATATTTTGTCTGTCAAAATGTATTTCGTCTGTCAAAATGTATTACGTCTGTCAAAATGTATTACGTCTGTCAAAATAATTACGGTTACGTCAATTCGGATTCGGCTCTGCTGCCGTATATTTCGGCATTCTAAGAATCTAATTCGCGGAGAAGTATAGCTGCATATAGTACCCAGTACTATTCAAAAAATTCAGCTTAAATTGAATAGTACCCCGAGGGATACTATGTGAGGAGAGGATACTATCCGAAAAATAACTAAACAGTACCCTGGGATACGGCGCATGATAAATGTTTTTCTCAATTTCGGTATAGAAAATCAGTTGACTGACTTGTTGTAGGACTTTCTCCTCGTACAATCTTTTCCGAATATCCAATTGTTCCTGCTATTGCTCCAGTTCAAGATTCGACCAGTTTTTCGTTCCATAAAATTATTTTCTTCGCGATAAAACTTTTAATACCTCTTCATTGTGTTAACGTCCAATATTCTGATTTTATGTATCATTCTCTTAATTCTCTGTCATCCACATACCCAGGCCGAGTGCGAACGTGATGATCGTCGTGATCATCCAATTGGAGTTTTTAATAAGTTCTGGCAAATGGTGTTGCTACAAAAAAATTGCTAAATTTATACATGGTTTCACGAAAAAATTTGACATAAAAGCTGCGATTTCGGAGCAGTATGTTCTAAAATCACCTTTGTTAATTAACAAACGAAAGTTTATAATAAATTATTTTCAAAAGAAAATATTTATTCTTTGCAATAATCATTTTTTTTTTTCAAAAAAAGGATCAATCTTAATGGAACAAGAATTAATAGAATTAACGTCATTTTCAAAAAAAACTTTACAATTTGGAGAAAACTTGTGCTCTAAAGCTGATAACTGCGTAAAAGATTGCAAAGTTGACGTTGAAAATATTGAAAAAATTTGTCCTAAATTAAAGTTTCTTTGGGGTGAATTGGAAGCTCAAGTTCAGGTATCTTAACCGATTTTTTTTTCTTTTCTTTATTTTATTTTTTTTTTTTAAAAAAAAAAAGTTAATTTACGTTACAATATAACAAAGTCAGTTGAAAAATTGAAAAGTTTTGCAGAGAAACAAAATGAAATATTACAACAATTTTATGCTGTAAGTAAACCAAGTAAGCATTTCTATTGTGGTTTTTTTTTAATTTTTTTAAATAATAAAATAATAATGATATTAATAAATCTTATCTCTTATTTTTTAAAAAAAAATTTAGAATAAAGAACAAGAATTGACGATGTTGACTAATGAGTTAGAAAATACATTACAAAATTTGCGCTATAAACATGTTGATATATCAATCAGAGAGAATGCAATCGCATTAGAAAAATCAACACGGGAAAATACGCCACCAGGAGGTGGCGATTTTATTGAAAAGGATTATAATAACAAAGTTGAAGAAAAAATTACTTTATATGATTACGTTGAAGAACAAAGCGTACAAGAATTAAAAGATAAAACTCGAGAAGAAATTTCAGCTATAGTGGTAAATGATTGTCTTTTCTGTCTTATTTTTTTTGTGCAAGATATTTTATTAACAAAATATATTATTAATTTACTTCGTGTAGAATTACCATAATAACAGTTTAAAATTAATTGAACATATAAAAAATCATTTAATACAATTTAACGAGATGCTTGAAACTAATACAATTTCATTTGAAGAATCCGTTATAGAATTTTCTCGTGACAAATGTGATATATTAGATAAAGAAACTCGTTCTATGGCAGAAATTTTGGTTGCATTAGCTAAACATTATGATCAAGTTGCTGCAGCCTTAAAGTAAGTTAACGTACAGGATTTTTCTTTCCTTTTTTTCAATTCACTATTAATTTTTAAATTAATTTTTTTATCATTATAGAACATGCCAATCAAATACTGAAAGATTAGATATTTCTGGTAAGATAAACATATAATTTTTAATTTAACTTTTTGCCGAAATATATGATTAAAAAAATATGTATACTAATATTCTTTTCTAGTTCTAAAAGAAGATACGGATTACATACCAACTATAGTTGCAGATTTACAAGAAAGTCTTCAAAAAATCGAATCCACTTGGTGAGAATTAATGAATACAATGTATAAAAAAAACCAAAAAAAAAATTTCATATTTACCGTTTATTTTTATATATTAATTCTTTTAATTTATTGTTTAGTGAAGAAGTTCGTATTAGGAATCACTTATATCAAGTATCATATGACGATGCCGTTAAATTATTTATGGAATTAGAAGGTTTTGGAACAAAAATGGAAGGTTTTGTAAATACAATGAAAGAACTTGAAGCTGATTTTGAGAAAAGTTCCACTGTTGTAGATCGTTATCTAGAAGAAATATATAATTTAAATTTATGGTAATTTTTGTTCGACTTATATGTTAATCAAACAATTATAATAATATATTATTTAAAAAAATCTAGGTATGAAGAATTCTCTAGATCGTACGATTACATGATCATAGAGATTGATAGAAGAAATCGAGTAAGAGAACGACATGAAAAAATTGCCGAAGAACTCTTAGCGAAATTAGACGGATTATATATTGGTATTTTTTTTATTATAGTATGCTAATTTTGTTAACATTGTAGTAAAATTTTTTTTAAAAAATCTTTTCAGAGGAGGCACAACAAAGAGAAACTTTCTTTCAAAATCAAGGAAGATATCTCCCAATAGATTTATGTCCTCCTATTCAGGTATACTTATATCTTAAAATAAATCGTGAAAGTTTTAAACGTGAAACAGTCATCTAAGAAAGATTAAATATTATTTTAGGATCCACCAATTAAATACGATATTATACCTCAATATATCTCACGTTTGCCAACGATATCGAGTAAGACTTTAACAGAGGTAAATAATTACTTAATTGAAATCAAATTGTCATACGATTAATTATTCACAAAAAATTATTTTTTTCTTAATAGGCACAAGAAAGTATATTAAAATATAGGGAAAGAATACCCTAGATTTAAATAATTTTATAATTTGCCTTTATCTGTTTATAAAAAATTTATTATTAATATAATAAATAATATTTATTTTCACCAATAATGTTGCTATATTGTTAATAATCGAAAACAATCAGTGTTAAATGGATGAATAGAGCAATAACAAATTTTTGTTACGCAAAATGGGTTAAACTTATAATTAGTGATAACAATCATTTTTTATCGACTTTTTGTTGTTTGTACTTTTTGAACTTTTCTTGTGATTTTCACCAACCGTTCCTGCTGTGAGATAAGGTTAAGGTTAGGAAAGGTGATTTAGAATAAGAGTTATGTGAAAGTTTATATGGAAAAGTTTATAATGAAATGATCAGTTAATAGACCATACCCTCCTTAAAAAATATAGTGAATAATTTAAAAACTTTCTGTAGAAATATCTGTGGTTATTCCCCTACAGGTAGATATAGATTTGAGTCAAATGATAACCAACACAGGGATATTTCACAGTTATTATAAAATTCGGGCGCGAAGTAACACGATCGATACCCGACCAAACTTGTGACAAAATCTCAACTTTTCTCAAGTACAAATATGCGAAAATATTTTTCATGTAATCCATGTAATCAATAATGGATCATAATTTCATAAATCATGCAAAAGAAAACACTTTTCTTGGAAACGAACATTCGATCACATGAATTATGTCATTGGCACGGTCAATTAAGTGATTACTGATATGTATTTTTAAGTTGCTGCAAAATTTGCAAATTGAATTTCCCTGAATACTCATTATCATCAGAATAATAGTGAAATGCGGTACCACTCCATCTGCCAGAATGACATTCTTTCAAATAGCATGAATCAACCTCTTTTCCGAGTGAATTAATTAAATTGGGCGGACTAAAGCGTCAATTATTGTTCGTCTTCAAAAGTGTTGTAGGCGATTCGGCAATAGAGAAAGAAGGTGAAGAGACAATGACTTAAAATGATTTGTGTAACGAGGTAGAAAATTTCTTGCAAAGATATCACTTTCATAACTAGGTTGTGCGGCGTAATATTTTTTTTTACTCCCACCATCCATTCAAGCTGCTCTTTATTAATGTAATATTAATTTAAAATCATAAATTATAAGCATAAATTATAAATATTAATTAAAAGACAATGAATCTTTCTTATTATCTGCATTTTAAGTATTTAATAAATTAACACTTCGTCTCTAGTATGAATGGATTTTTAATATTATTGCCATTAGTCCTACAAAATTTTATTTAAAAGGTTGATTGCATAAAATATTTCAACATACAGCCCAATTTACATGTGGTCTACGGAAATTTACTCTTATATTAGAATTAATAAAATTCCGTATTAAACGTAATAAGACGATGATGATGTGATCATGCAATACTACAGTATTTAGTAAATTAATAAAAACAAATTCTATTTAGTAATTAAAAAAAAAAAAAAAATTCAAAATGACACGTTAAAGTTTACATGGGGTACCACACTACTCGCTATAGCCAATGCCATATGTTAATTAAGATGATAACGATAATTAAGATGATAACTAACATATTCATGGAATCCTTCCAGTAATATTGATTAAAGACCAATATGTAAAGTTGCCCATCCTGCACATCAAATTTGTTGTGATCTTAAAGACTTTGAAGATCATGATTGATAGAGGGAAAACTTAAATATTACGTGCTTAGCGAGTTTGAGTGTTGTTGAGAATAATTCGTCATTTATAAATCCTAACTTTAGCTATTATAAGTTTGAAGACCAACTTCCCCTAAATGTATTGGTGAAAATTTGAACAAAATAATAAAGTATAAACTTAAAACATCCAGAAATAGATGTGGATTTTGCATATGTGTACTATAATTTATTATTATCATCTATACTATATATTTGCTTGGTTAAAATAATTTTCTCTTTATGTCACGTTAGACTATTGGTTTAACATTAAGAGCGTCAAATACTACTTTTATTGGTGATCCTACAGCATAATTGCCCATAGGTAAACATAATGTTCCATGACCCAATGCTATCATTTTCCCATTTTTATCAAACCATACACAACCTGAGTCTCCCTTTTTCATGAAGGAATCATCACCTTTTGATCTTGCTAATATTTGTCTATCTAACCACTTAGAAGGAAAACTATTTATTCCTTGGACTTTTATCTCCTCCATAAGCACACCATGAAAAATAGTAAGTTGGTTTTCTAAAATTTTTCGGGAACCATCTGTAGAATTAATTGTTACTGGTTGATCTATTTCTTTAATATACCCTTCAGTCAATCCAGATGTGCGTCCAACTTTGTAAATAGGTTCTGGATCATCAATTGATTTAATATCTCTCAAACCTGAAAGTTGAATAGGAGGATCAATAGAAATTTCTTTAAATGCAAGTCCACTGATAGCAAAATGGGTTTCCCTTGTACGTCTTAGGCCTGGTATTAATGAGGCTGTCGCAGCATCAACCCCATGATTTTTATCGTCAATTGTATAATTATCACGCAATCCTTTTTCATATGTTGCAAATTGGATATTTTCATTTCTTGCATTTTCCAAATCTTCTTTCAATCTCCTAATTCGTCTGTGAATTTTTTCTTTTTCCATGTTGTCAAATTCGGTTGTTTCGGGCTGTGATTGTAGCTTCTCTAATTCTGCTGTTTCATATTTTAATCTTTCTTCTATAGGATCTATGTGGTCTGCATAAGCTGGTTGACAGATAGTTCTTTGAACATCAGAACGAATGACATGATCATTTGTCAATAAGTGAATGAGGTCGTTTTGATCTTTCACAAATGCACCTAATGTTCCTGCTAAAGTAGTACCAGTAATTCCAATACTACAACCAGTGGAAACATAAGGTAAATACTCTCGACAATCTTCAGAATACTTACCAGTCATTTCATAAAAACCTTCACGCACATCTGTTTCTATACCATCGATGATCTCGGGAAAAGGCATACCTCCAATAGGAATTACTCCTTTACGGATTACATAAAACACAATTGCTGGTCTGTTTGTATAAAATCCATCAACAATTTTCCAATTCAAACTAATTGCGGTAAGGTTACTAAATGATGAGCGAAATTCGAGTCCAAGCTTGGTATCTAGGATATCATCAAATTTTTTTTTTACGTTTAAAGGCAATGCCATCGATGGTGGATAATTTCTTGGACCTAATTCTGTAAATGTTCTCCACTCAATATAAACTATTGGAAAGTCTCCAACCTTTTGTAATAGCTTTGTTGGAGTCCTATCTACCACAACATATAGTTTTTTGCTGCTATAAGGCAAAGTTTTTACATTTTCGCTACCAAAGAAAACATCCCGTACATTCAGGTCTTTCAAAAACTCCTCCTGAATTTGTATACCTAGTATGAAGTTTGAGTAAATATTCAGAACACTTAAAATCAAGCGGGTTAAAGGCTTCAAAATCTTTACCAACACTCTGACTGATCTTTATATTGCTTAAATCATCCAAATCATCCTTATAACTTTCTTGATCTAGATTTTCAGAGAAATATGCAAATTCCGTTAAATAAAAATTTCACTAGTAGTTATTTGTTTTATATTTACCAGTAAGACTAAGAGTTCCTATTAGTTAAGAAATTCATTATTAATTAATAAATAGTTTTAAATTGCTTTTAATAAAAATTTATATTTACCAAAACTTTGACTGATATCTTCACCTTCCAATTCTTTAAATGTTTTTACGCCAACTAAAATCGCAAATTAATATTATAAATATGAATGAAAAGGATAATTTGAGATGGTAAGAAATGTATAATTACTTGTTTGAGCTATGGTTTTTTGGTCAGAATCTGTTGGATTTTTGTTGTTAAGCTCATTTACCGTTTTGATCGCATTCCACATTTTCTTATCAAAATCCTGAGTAATCCATTTTTTTCCTATGGCTCCGATTATTGTTAATCTGAAAAAAATAACTGACATGATTTTCGGATCTTTTTCGATTTCTTCTATTAAAGAGTCTCGATGTTTGAATCTAATCGAATCCAATGTTTCCAAAACAATTGCAAGAATTCCATGGTTATCCATAAAAGTTAAAACTTCATCTTCCTCAAAATCATAAAGATACTCAAATCCGGGAATCCATCTACTACTAATTTCATTGATTATTTGATTTCGCTGTTTCAGCTTTTTGTTCTTATCGATGTTTTTTGAATAATTTTTATTCCATTGGCTGATTTTTTCATTGTGATTTGCGTTCAATTGATATTTATTTATATCGGGATAGTATTCATGCAAAAATCGAACAATTGCTATAATTATGTCGTCGAGTTCTTTTGATTTCCATTTGTAGACTTTTTTGGTTTTATCAACTACTGACTTAAGGTATTTTGGTAAAAACACGTGGTTCTCATCATTTGGTTCCTTATCGATACTGGTAGCAGATGGATGAATTTGAACGAACTTTAAAAATTGCTTACATTTTCTTAAGGACCATTCCTTATCGTTAATGTCAAATTGTTCTGCAATGGATATATCCATTTTAAATGTAAGAATAAAAAAAAATTTTTTTTTTTGCATGATTTATCTTGTCGTACGTGTTACGAAGTGGTACACGTACTGTACACCAGATGATCTTTACGCAATTATCTCGCGTGTTTGTTACAGTAAATAATTTTGGTAATATGCTGGACACTATAATATTAAGTTTTAAATAATTTCCTTTATGTCATAAACGATATTCGCCCAAGAAACGCTTGAACAGAAATGAAAGTTGCTCATATAAAAGACGCGTTAAATTTTAATTTTTATGTATTATTTTTTTTATATTTTAGAGTAGTTTATATATTTGATCTTGCTAATAATCTTTAACATTTGAATCTATAATAATATCTAAAATTAAATGTTTTTTTTTTCTTATTCAATTTACATCGGATAAAACTAAAAAAAAATTTTTATTTCACCCATCGTATCATAGCAACTTTGTTTATAACGAAGAGAAAAGGTAAAAGATGATGTATATAGTATACTATGTTTTGTGTATTTCATGAATGAAGTGAATAATATTAGAAAGTTACCAAAATAAAGTACATTTATTATATAAATTGAACAAAACGAGATAGTTGATAATTAAAACTCTTTAAATAAGAAATGCAGTACAGTACGTACAGTATATGGAATTAAATTTGCAATGAAATCCAATCTTAATTTCTTTCATCCTCTAGATTCATTTTATCAATATCATCAACAATCTCTTGTTCTTCATCTATATTAGAAATATTAATATTATCAAGATCATTGAGCGTTCTCGTGCCAATTAATATTGCAAATTTTGAAATTAGAATATGTAGAAACATATAATTCAAGCGTTTACATTAGAATAATATGAAATCGATATTTACTTGTTTTAACGTCAGAATCCAGTGACTTTTCGTCGAACTTGGTTACCTTTTTGATCGCATTCCAGATTCGCTTGTCGAATGGAATTTATTTTTTAAATATTTGCGATCGAGGAAATAACAACCAATTACTATTATTATTTTAGGATCACCTTTAGTTTCTTTCATAGGATATCTCTCTAGTTGGTAGCTTGTTCTTTAACTTTCTTTACGTTTTTATCCTTCTGCAATGAAAAATATCCAATTCTTTTCGTTTCGACAGCCGCAAGAATTCCAAGATCATTTGCAAAAATCAAGTCCCCCTCCCCGTGGGGTTCACGTTGATATTCGAAATCTTAAATATAATCGACCCCTGGGAAGTCGTTCATTAATTTCTTTGATGAATTTATCATGTAATTTCGCCTCTTCTTTCTTGGATTTTCTTGGATCTATCTTTTTTATAGTCGAGAAATTCAATTTCCTATTCGCTCCTTTTTTCGCTGTCCCTTGTTTTAAATTGAAGTTTGTTCATGTCGGGATAATACTTAGCAAAAATTGAAAAAATGCTACCAGTATATCGTCGAGATTTTGTTCTTGAGATTCCCATTCATAAAATTCTTTACCATCATTATCAATTACGGACTTGAGGTGTTTTGGTAAAAAAAATGTGGTTCTCATCACTTGGTCCCTTTTCGATTTAGTGGCAGTCGGATTCTCTTGGGTGAACCTTAAAAATTTCTTACATTTATTCATTGTCTATTCTTTATCATTAATATCAAATTGTCTTTCAATGAATTTATCCGTATTAATCATATTGAATGTTAGACCGATACGATCAAAGTTTTTTTTCCCTTAAATTTATAAAGAATTTTGTTGTACATATTACGTTGGGGTGTAAAGTCATCATAGTTTAACAAAACTATATATGGTTCTATAGTAAAATTTATTATCGAAGATTTTTTTGTATCTCTGATATAGTTTGATTTATAATACATAATAAATAGTATAATAATAATGTTGTGACCCGGAATTTTTTTCGAATTTTAATTCACATTGATTTTATTAAATTTACATTGATTTTTATTAATTAATGAATTAATATCGTTATAGATTTTTTACATATTCAATAAATTATTAAAAAAATTTGATGCAATCTCTGCTCCAAATTGTGGTGGCTGAATATCTTGCAATGGGATATTTTTTTGCTCTTTTCTTTGAGCCCTTATTTTTTCAAGGCCTTCCGTCAAATTCTCTTTTTCAATCTTACTTGAAGCTAATTGAAGTTTTGATTGTTTAAGAGATAATGTCATGTTTGCATGGGTTTTCAAATCTAATTTATTAAAAAGTCCCTCGACTTGTTGCTGATGAATAATAATAAAATAAATGTGTGTTTTAACGAAATTATAGAGGTAGGGAAAATTGTATAATAAAGGATTATCAGCCACACAAAATTCTTCAAATTCATCATTAAATTCTTTATTATTTAATAAGATTTCTTGCAATCCATAAGAATCATTATTTCCACAATCAATGTCATTCTCCAATTCTCTTGCAAATTTCATCTCCAATTCTGTTGGTGGCTTAATCCAAGTCTTTTTAAGAATTACATAACGGAAACTGTTTGCAAATGATTGTGCAAGATCTCCACCTAGTCGACAAATGACCAAAGGTAAATGTAACCATGAATTCATCCACTTTTCAAAATATTCATATGTTTTATTTATTCCATTTTCTAAACCATCAAATAATTTTTCAAATTCATCACTTGATAATGTATCAATAGCTTCCAACAACTCATCTGCAAAAAACATTTCAAAATTATCCTTAAGATCTCCAAGAAAACCTTTCCATTCATAAATTTTTTCCGGCATTTCATGTGCCCGTCTACCAGGAGGCAATTGGACTAATTGGTCATTTTGTATTATTCGTGGAGTAGTGACCAACAATAAATTGTGTTAATGGCTCATAAAAATGGACTGCAAAGTTTACCAAGCATTTTATTTGAATATTAAGCATCGGATTCAATAACCATGATTCAAAAAGACGCCAATCCTTAAGATATGCTTTTGGAGTCTTGTTATAGTTATTTAGTTGACTAATAAACCAACGTGCAAAACATACATGGGATTCATAACGATCAAGATATTGTTTGGCAGTCCGTAGTTCATAACCCCAACGAGAACGAAGTGGCAATTGATACTGGTTGTAATGAAATCCCATTAATTTGTCATATAAACTTCTGGTTATTTCTGCATTAATGTTTAGAGGTTTGTCTTTATCACTTGAATTATATCCATTATGTAAATTCCATGCTAAATAAAGAAGATTGTAAGGATGTGGCTTTCGAGAAAATCCGGCATTATTTAAAATTCCAAATGCTTCTTGTTCAAAATGGTTGAATACAATTTGCATAATGTGAAGTCCACATCCAATTCGAAATGAATTTGCACCAGTTTTTTTATTAAAAAGAGCAATTGCACCGTTTTTATTTGATGACATATAAGCTGTATTATCAGTAGTCCATAATGTACATTTCATAATATTAAGTCCTTCTTTTTTAATAGATTCAATAACACTATTTGATACAGTTTCACTATTACATTTTGAAATATTTAGAAGATTTGTTGTTATTACAACAGGAGCTTGCTTTTGTTCATTCCAAGCTTGATAACAAATAACAAGGTTTTTTATTTCTCCACGAGTGGATTCATCAACCATAATTCCAAAAGCTGAAGCATGTGCAATTTGAGAAATTTGAGTTGCAATATGAAGTTGAGAAACTTCCTGATGTCAAGTATGGAGTGTAGGGATTGATAGCCAATTCCGAAGTGGTTCTCCGATTAGAAATTCATAAAACATTCTCATACATTCAACTGTAGAACGCAATGATATTTGTCCTATTTGAGTAATAGTTGTAGCAAGCCAAACGGATCTTGAAGTACTGTATATTCACGTTCATTTATCTTAAAAATAGATTTGATTTTGTTTTTAAAAGCAGTATCAGAAATCTTTTGTGATTGTCTAACCAAAGACCGAATTTCAGATATATGCTTTGATTTCTGATTCTGAAGATGTCCTGCATAAGCACCAAGTGATTGTGTGCGACGGATAAGATGACCATTTTGTCGCTGAAGTTGTCTGATTTTGATTGCCATTTTATTATTTGTTTCTTGTAATGTAGTGACTGAGGCTTGATGTTTATAAAGACTTTGTGATACATATTCATGAGCTTTATTTTGAAGATAGGGCGAGATAAGTTTTCCTTCGTTTGGACCTTTAGGATAACGCATAGTCATAATAAAGTGATCAGCTGCTAAAATTTCTTTATCAGATAATTGTTGAATGGAAGAAATTAAATCCATTCGTTGCCTATCTTCTTTATCCAACGATATTATCTCTGAATTATTGTTATTTAATTTTGTTAACAATTCTAAAGTATTTTCAAGTTTTGGTTCGTCCATGTCATTTAAAATTTTATCAATCTTTCGTCTTATGTCATTTCTCTTTGCTACTAGCTTTTGAGCTTCTATTTCACGAGCTTTTTTTAAATGTTGGGCTTGTTTTGAAATTTTAGGCATTTTTCCCGTTAAAAATTTCGAAACTTTAAAATTTTAATGATGCATGTTCTATTAATATTTATAGAATACTAAAAGCTTAAACGAGTTTGTGATAACCTCAAGAAACTTAAAATACCTCGTTTTTTTGAAATAATTCAAGGAAAAAATTTTTTTCCTATGCAGATGTGCTCAAAGTGACAATTTATTGTTATAAAAATAGTTTTTTTGTTTTTTTTAAAAAAAAGCAAGGTATTTTACGAAAGAGATGGTTATCCTGAACAAGTTTGCATAATTTGGAATGAGAATAGGAAGAGAGATTTAGAGTTATTTAAGTTTAGAAATGCAATAATTTAGTAAGACGACTTATATGCCAAATTTTAAACTATAGTAACTATAGCTTAATAGATAGTTTAGTGTTAAAAAATCTTCGATAATAAATTTTACTATAGGACCATATATAGTTTTGTTAAACTATGATGACTTTACACCCTAATATTACGTGCCCCTGCACATGGAATACAAAACAAACAGGAGATTTTTTGTGTTTCTATTGTTGAACAATCTAAGCAGTCTAAATTTTACGTATCTTTCTTTATTATGCAAAAATATGGTTGTAATTATTTATAAAATACTTTGAAAAAGTGTAGAATATGTATGATTTTATTACTAATATAAAAATCATTATAAATAATATATAATTGATTCTGAATAAAGGGGCTTTCCTATTATAAGATACCGTCGTAAAAATTTTTGAATTAAATCTATGTAAAGTTATACTTATACAGTCAGTTCTCGATATAACGAAGTAGGCGTCCGGGTTGGTCAGGCCTTCGTTATAAGAAAATTCGTTAATGCTATAACGAATTATATTTTGGTATAATGCGATAAAACGTAGGAAAATCAATACATTTGTAAAAATGCCATGCAAAGAAAACTACTGTGCGAATTTAAGTCATAAAATAGATTATAGTAGTAAAGTTGCTAATTGAGAAAAAAATTTCATGAAAACAAACATCAATTGTCCTTTAAAAACTATCTTGTAAAATCTTCATATTAAAGAAAAATTCATTTTAATGAAAATTCGTAAAAAGGGTTATTTGTATATGTGGGTCATAAAAATTACTTCGTTAAACGGTATAACACATTTAATTAGTGATATTCGGTTATTTCGGTATAACGAGAATTTTTTAAAATCGGTACCATGTTGTATTGTATTTGCTTTTTTTATTCTTTGGTAGCTGCTAAAGGTAGGATTGAAATTACAATTCTTATTTAAATAAAGAACCTAAAATGATCGCAATGTTAGTTATAAGCAAAGCCATGTGATGATGATGATTTGTCTTTTAAAGTTGCTTTAAAACTGGAACATCAACATTGATAAGGTTTTTTTTTTTTTAGCATACGTCTTTATTTTGGACAAAATATGCTAAAATAGGAAATTTATTTCCAAAAATAACGGAATATAATCAATATATGACAAAGAAGAATTCATTGTCCAATAGAATTGTTTTTTCCCGGTGACTGGAAGTTTATGTATATAATAATAGAATTGAACGCATCCAATTCGAAATATTTTTGTTTATATTGTAACTGTTGGATCAAATTTCGAAAATTCAGGAAATCCGCTCGTAACGTTTTAGGATATTTTTTTTTTTATGATTATTTATTATCAATTATGTACTTAAAGTTGTGGATATTTAACTTACCAATAATTAGGTGAAAATAGAAACTAGTAAAGTAAATTATATTCTTGACGAATTACAATGATGTAAGAAGTTTAAATTGATTGTCAAGATCTACTAGTGGAAAGTGGGACTGGATTTTCCAATTTCTCAGTTTATTTCTGGAATTGTGGACAAGAAATACAAGAAATTGAAAAACTGTGGGAGAATTTCTTCAGCTTTATAAAGTTTTAAGGAAACCGTTTCTTTTGGGCCACGTTTGAAATTGATATTAAACAATGGACAGGACCCCGGAAACTTCATATTATAAAGGTTACCGGTAAAATGGGCAAAGCTATTATAAAATATCAAAAATTGTTATTGGATAAGATGGGTAATGTTGTTATAAACGCAATTAAGGTTTTTTATTAAATTGAGTAAGAGACAGATCGTTATTATATAAAAGGGAAAGTATCCTATAATTTATTTTCAGGTTATTATTATAGTGGGTAATGATTGTCCGGAGCGAAGCGAAGGACTATATATGTTTATGTTTAATTAACGTCACTTAAATTTTGTGCTACATTAGTAAACAACGCTAAAATGCTAAATGTAACACATTAAAATAAATATTTCGCTCCGGACTCTCAACGGTTTCCGTTTCCCTATTATTGCATAATTGACAAAAATGATAAAAAAAAAAAATTACTTTTTATTTTTAAAAAATGCTCTAAAAAAAAATCCCATTTTTTCTAGTATATAATGTTTTTTCACGTGTCAATGAACACGATTCTGATGATTTTGATTTTCTTGAATATGATTTAATTGAAAAGTTAGATGAAATAAATAACTAACGGGTTATTTTTATTTTGGGTAACGTATATTGGAAAGGTTTAAGGTTACTAATAAATTGGGTGACGTTATTAGTAAAATTTTGGCTTAAATTAGGTAAAGGTCATAGTAATTTTCTGAAATTTGAAACGACTTATATGTATAGTTTCCGGGTCCTCAACGGACCCATACCTTTTATTATACAACTAAAGGACGACCACAAAAACCTGGATTACGGTATATCACAAACCCCTTATATGCATGTTATTGCCCAATTAAAGATGAAAAACTCATAATAATTGCAATATTTTTCTACTAATATTGAAAAAAAATCACAATCAGGTAATTTGTAAATTTATGGCTACTTTATCTATATATTAATGGACTTTTAATTAGGTTCGGACATTTTTGATGATGGTGGATTGGTGGAACCGAAAAAAAAAGATAGTATCTTTTGTAAATCGTCAACTTTATTACTTAATTAAAAGAATTAATGCTGATTCTAACTAAAAAGAAATATAATTCTTAGACAAAAGGCCACCATGATGACCGAACACTTGTTTGCTGATTTTGATCATCCGTTTGTTGATTTTGATCCGTTTGCTGATTTTGTTGATGTGGTTGATATGGTACACCCGTTTGTTGATATGGTTGATATGGTTGATATGGTACACCCGTTTGCTGATTTGGACCACCCATTTGCTGATTTGGACCACCCGTTTGCTGATATTGTTGATATGGTTGATATGGCACACCCGTTTGCTGATATTGTTGATATGGTTGATATGGTACACCCGTTTGCTGATATTGTTGATATTGTTGATTTGATACACCCGTTTGCTGATATTGTTGATATTGTTGATTTGGTACACCCGTTTGCTGATTTTGACCACCCGTTTGCTGATTTGGACCACCCGTTTGCTGATATTGTTGATATGGTTGATATGGCACACCCGTTTGCTGATATTGTTGATATTGTTGATTTGGTACACCCGTTTGCTGATATTGTTGATATTGTTGATTTGATACACCCGTTTGCTGATATTGTTGATATGGTTGATATGGTACACCCGTTTGCTGATTTTGACCACCCGTTTGCTGATTTTGATCATCCGTTTGCTGCTTATTTAGTTTATTCATTTGCTCATTTAGTTTATCCATTTCCTGATTTAGATTATCCAGTTGGGAATTTACTACTACATCCATTTTCTGATTTTGCTTATTTAGCTCATAAAGTTGGTAACCTATTTGTAATCTCAGTTGCTGATTTGGCTCGCCAGTTAGCTGATTATTTAAGCGCAAAATGTGCATATTCATTTGCAGTTGTTGTATTTTCAGATTCATATGTAGTACATTGATTTGTTCTTTAAATTTTTTCGTTTGTTTTTCATCAACACCATCATCAAGTGCTACTAGTTTTCTCAGATCTTCACTGATAACCGGAAGATAATAATTAAACATTGTTTTATCATTATCAATTGCATCAATTAATTTACGAACTTCAGTAACGGGAATATCATAATAACTAAATAAAATATAATTAGAAAATGTATAAAATTAAAATATTACGATATTAATTGATTAATACTAACATCCAATCTGGAAACCATTCTTTGTCATTTCTCCAACGTGGAAACATGTAAAATAATTCAATTTCCATGATAATCTTTAAAAATAAATCGTAGTCAATGAAAATAAAATTTAATATAATCAACAATATAACTAATACAAAAAAAAAAAAAAAAAAAAAAAAAGAATACCCGTGCTTTTTGAAGTAAAAATTCTTCTTCTTTATTATAATCTTCAATCGCTATGTTGAGCAATCCAATAAATAAATTCAAAAGATAAATTACTGTGAAAAATGTAAAGGTGACTAGTAAAACTGTCATTAAGGGATTTTCACGATAAGTCCATGGTGATAAAGATCCAGAATCACCTAGAAGTTTTTAAAAAAGCAAATAAAATATTATTTGTTATTATTATTTTAAAGAAAGAAAAAACTGGTCTATAAATTTATTTACCTGTGATAATTTTATATACGGCGAATAGCGAAGTAGGGAACCAATTAAATAAATTTGTATTTGAATCAGGGTGTTGAACTAATGTTGAAGTATTATTTATAATTTCATTTGAATTAGCAAAATAATATCTGGTTGCAAGATTCCATGGATCATTATCATCATTAACATTGGTTGATCTTAAAATAAAAAAAAACGCTTGAGCATATCCAAGCATTATAAAAAATAAGACCACCAAAAATGGATAAACTGTTTTTGCAACACCCAATATGATTGCAAAATAAATTCCATACGATTTAATTACTCTAAAAAATAATAAAAATTTAAGCCCTAATAATATAATAGATATTGCTATAAGCCAATTTGGTTGGCTTTTATTAATAAGCCAACAAATGGAAGCTGCAATTGGTAAAGAATATGCTCCAACATCTATCAATAATTAAATCAAGTTAAAAATTTATTTAAATATAAATCAAATAAAATTAATATTACTACTTACCAAGTAAATTCCATAAATCATTAAAATAAATTTTATATTTCCATAAAAATTGCCGAATTTCGAAAGTTAAAAATATGGAACCAAATAAAATTGAAATTATAAAAAGCGATTTACGTTGTTTATCAGTGATAGAATTTGGTTCTAACATAGAAGCTATTGTAAAACAAACATAAAAAACTATATAGAAGAACCAAATCAAATAATAATAAATCCATCCAAAAGTTCTCCATTTAAAATCTATAATTGCAGCAAAATTCCACCAATTATAAAAATGGTTACTATCAATATTACAAAAGAGAATAGATTTTTGATTATTATTTAAAAAATCATTCCAAATTGGATGATCGTTATTTCCAGTTCCGTGATTATTTTCAATCTCGTGATTCTTGTCGGTTTCTTGATCATTTTTTTTGCTATCATTATTTTTATGATATACACAAATTTGAGGAAAAGGAACAATAAAACTGATTGTTTGGACTTCTTCCTGCTTCCGAATGAACCTTTTAAATAACGATAATGTCGACTTAAAATAATTATTAGCCGGATTGGACTTTTTTATCGGATTTGATTCTTTGATGTAAACATTTTTTGAGTATGAATAAAGTGAAGTATTTGAATTTTTTTTAATTGAATCACAATAAGGAGATAATATAATAGAAGTGCGTGAGATATATTTGATTAAGTAATCAGGATAATGCTTACATAATTGTGGAAAATTTAAACTAACAATAGACAATAATGTCATCATGTGACTGTAATTAGTTTGATCGGGGTTCGATAATTCATAGTGACTCTCATTTCTTGAATCAATTTGAATTGATCGAATAATTGCGTCAATAACTTTTTTAACAATATTATTATAATTTTTCTTAATTGCCACCTTTAAAATTTCCGACCCAAATCTTGAAAATAAATCTGAATATTCCATAATACACATAGTTATTTCATTCATTTGTAGTTTATCAATTTTGTAATTTAACATTTCTGTTCTAAATTTTGACAATGCTATCTTATCTTTTATAACATCACGAGCCATTGATACGTTAACATAATCATCTTCTTTACTGGCTCGAAATCTTGTTAGTGGTATTGAAGAATTTGAATCATTAAATTCTTTCTTTAAAATATTCTTAAAGAGTCGCTTATAGTGTTTACAAATATATTCTGCATTGAATTTTGTACTTTCATCTCTCAATTTTTTATAAATATCTTTCCATTCATCATTATCCCATAGGTATCGATTTATAATTCCGGTATACAAATTTTTATGACTTCTATAAATTTCGATTCTTTCCACAGTAATTAGTACCAAATCCTGTTTCTCACTTATTAGTTCATGTAAAAGTGTATAGGGATTTGTAAAATTTAGATATCGATCGTTACCGAAGTGCACTTCATCAAATATTTCATCTTTTTGTTTAATAGTAACTATTCCATCTTTAAATTCATTTATTGTTATATCTTCCTGCCTATCAAATTTATCATTTTTAACGAAATCTTCAAGCATTTTTTTTATTGCTATAAAAGTGGACTGATCATAAATACTACTATAAGTATCCTTTTTTGGTTTTTGTTTTTGACATGATTTGGTTACCCCCTTTGAGGCATTGACATACGTGTCTTTGATGAAAAGTTTTCTGTTTGATTTAGTTATAATATTCTTTTCATCAAATTTATCAAGAAGAGTATTTTCATGAGGTAGAAAATTTTCAAAAGGTCGAAAAACTCGATGATCTTCAAAAGGATCACAAGGGTCTATGAGTACATGTTTATTCTTTTCAATACCAGAGGATTTACTATAAATAATTAATCTTTCAAAACCATCTAAAGTTATGAATTCTATTGGAGTACTGCCAGTACTTACAAATCCTACAAATAAATTATAATTAAAAAATATATATATATAATTTACCAATTATTATGTATTGCAAAAAAATTAATACTAACCATGTAAAGAAAATTTTGAAATCAATCTTCCATTTTTCATTGAAAATATGTAAGTACTATATGAAACTTCTGCCGCTAATAATGTCTTATCTTTATTTATTATTACCGTTGCAAATTCATTACGAAAATCTGAACTGTATCGACTATACACATCCTGAGGTAAATCGTATTGCCTATCTAAGCTCATTGTCAATAGATCAAATTGAAGTATTGATGTTTTACGATTTCGAACAAATAGAAATAACTTTTCTTGATATATAGAACAATGTGTCATATATTTAGATTCATCAATTAAACTTTTTGGAATCTTTATATCATAAATTTTCGAATATTTAAAATCTTTACTATCTTTTGGTTTTTTACCTAAACAGTACTTGTAAATCTTGTAATCATATAGTGACACTAGAATTAAATGACACTCGGCCTTCCGCTTACAATTCGCAGCAGGAAGGAATCCTATAGTATATCGTCCACGTTCATCATCAGAAGAATGTTCTAGATTAAAATATTCTTTATTACTTAAATTTATAAGACCTATAATTGCAATATAAATCATTAATTAGTCATAAATTATTATTTTGCGTCAAAATAAAATACCTACATTGCTCATAACATTCCTTTCCGCCTTTTGTTTCACAATAACATAATGATAATGTTTCACTATATAGTGCAAATGACTTTATGTCGTATGGCACTCTAAGTTCAAGCTTATAAAATTTATTGGGTTTTTTTTCCCCATCATTTTCAATGTCGACTCTCCATCCAACAATTGAATTATGTGCACTATTATAAGTAATAACACAATTTTCAGCATCATCTTTTATATATTGAGAAACAAAAATACGGTCAATTTGTTTTGTATGTTCTTCTATATCTTGATTCTTCATTCCAAAATGATTTGATTCACTAAGTTCTTTTGCATCATCATCAACTGGAACAGCAGTATGTTGTTTTTCGTGTTCTTTACTCATATCACGAGAATGAATTTTGTTTACAAAATTCACAAAAAAAAAAGATTTCTTTTTTTTTCGCGTACCTTTTATAAAAAAAAAACTGACGAATCTATATAAAATTTAAGCACAGCATGCATACCGGTAATCATATGCCATTTTGATTATTTAGTTGGCTCAAAATAGATAATTGAACCTGATACGACAGGTCAATAGATAAAATCGACTTATTTAGTCGGCTCAAAATAGATAATTGAAACCTGACAACCTGACACAAAAGGTCAATAGATAAAACCAACTTATTTAGTTGGCTCAAAATAAATGATTGGAACCTGCACAAAAGAACAATAGATTATTCGATGACAAATTCAATTTATTTAGCTGGCTAAAATAGGTAATTTGAAATCCGTTTATTCATCTCATCTTTTAACGTACGAGCATACGCTTATGGTACAAAATTTTCTTGCCAAGAGATAATCTTAAAAAAAAATTTTTTCTTTTTTTATTGTGCGAGATAATGAATGAAATCATCATTCATGAAAGAATCTATGCCAATCAATTCTGTAAATACTTGCACAATAATATTCTATTGCATATGGAATTTTTCTTATCTTAAATTTGCATATCTGATATTTGATTTGCAACCTTATTTAAAGATCTTAAAAAGGTCAAATGAATAAATATAAGCCATCGGTATTATGTATACACAGAAAGGAAATAACAATGAAATTAATTTCCTTTTTTTAGGTTTCGCTCGAAACACGGTATACACCGATGGATTTTTTGTCAATTATTCCACCGGTATCACTGGTATGTAAACGCCATGTTTGATAGTGTTACCACTGATTTTATGCCTAATAAATGTATAACAATGGTTGACACAACAACAATAGAGTGCATGGATGACGTTTATCAGGAAATCAGCAAAGTTTATTTATTAACGATCGGACAGGATTACACCAATATTGCTGCCTCCTTCGGCGTTCGTTCTGTAACATCAGTAAATTAAAGATTATTCGGATTTTAAAATTTACCACTATAGAAAACAGAAATTTTTTTTTATAAAATTAAACCTGAATACCTAATAAGACACGTGAAAAATTGACAGGAGTTGTCTCAATCACTCATGAAAGATAGTCAAACAAACACGTTCAAACTTTATAATCGTGTGCCGTTGAATTTCAAATCCGAATAAATTCCTTAAACTGAAAATGAAGCTAGAAAAAAAAGGTTACGAAGGACAACTAAGGACAGTAGTATGAGCAGTTGTGATGGCGGTTTTCGGGTTGAGAAAACAATGAATTTGAGAAAATATTTGCATCAATAAAATTCTTCGTCCATAATAAAGTCACCTCCTGTATAATCACAACCCCTTTTCTTTGTCACATTTTATAATCACTCTAACTTTAAAAATGATTCAAAAAGAAGATAAATGACAAATATTCAGATATTGAAAAGGTAACGTGGGCGAGAGATTGAGGAGGAATTATTACAGGTATTATTTTCATATACTCCGTGTACACTAACTTTCCCCTTTCTTTATTATTTTTCCGAATTTTTAAATTTTTCAATAAAAATATGCGTTACGACTTATTATAACTGCTTTAGATTCTGTTAAGTTAATTTTGCTGTTATTATAACAAAAAAAAAAATGCGTAAGCGAGCAGAAATTATTATGTTTAATTTTCACAAATATAATATCCGTAAATAGTGCTAGTGCTGTAATACCGGAAACGAATTACATAAATAATTCTGAAAAGTCATATGATATTCACAATGAAATTGTTGCGCGACTGTTGCGCCCGCAACTACATTTTATTTCATAAAATTTAGTTTGCCCTATACTAACTAATACTGTAGATAATATATATGTAATAATCAAATTGTAAAATTTTCTAAACTAAAAATAAAGATTAAAGTTCCCTCTTCTTTATTCTGATATATAATTCATTGGGTTGATTAAAAATAGCAAATCTAATTTTCATTAGATCATTTGGATTAACCAATTCAAAATCGTATTTATAAATAAGTAAAGCTGTTATGGTTTTCAATATAATCATGGCAAATTTTCTTCCAGGACAAATTCTAACTCCACCACCAAATAAAATTAAAGCTTTAGGGTTATTGATAGAAGAAGAGTTAATGAACCGTTCAGGATCAAATTTTTCAGGATTTTCCCAAAATTTCGGATCAGATTGAGTACCAGAAGCATTAATAATAAAATGAGTATTCGCTGGCCAATTATAACCTCCAACTTCTTCAGGTGCATGATTATAACGATCAACGAGTGGTGAAATTGAATTTAATCGAGCAGATTCTTTAATTACAGCTTCAATATATTTAAATTTATCAAGATCTTCCATTTTAATTTCACGAAGATCTTTTCCAAGAACATCCTCGACTTCTTCTCTTATCTTGATTAATACTTTAGGATTTTTTATAATATCATAAATTAAAAATGTAAATAAACTACCAATTGAATCTACTCCTGCACCAATAGCTTCTGATAAATTAATTAATAATTCTTTATCATTTAATGGACGTTGAAGCTCTGGATTTGTTTCTTGTACTTTACTCTTTGAAATATTAATATCATGAACTGTATTAGCAGTTAAAAGTAATGTAATAATATCATTCCTTAATTGATCTTTTGAAGTATTATTAATAATATTTTTTTGATCATAAATAATATTATAAATATAATTCCAATATTTATCTCTATTAATAATATGTTTCTTTGCTATACCTTTAAATATAGGAAGATATTTTGCGTACGCTCCAAAAAATAAATGAAACACGTAACCATCAGCATATTTCATTAAAAGTTCAACATATTCAACATCCTTATTATTTGATTTTCCTTTATCATTAACGTTAATTAATTCCGAATAATAATTATTTAAAGCAAAGCATCTTTTTCCTATAGATAAATCTAATAAAATATCAGTCATAAAACAAAACATCCATTTTCTTAAATCAAAATTAATATTATTATCACTAATATAATTCCAATAATTTGTTATCTCTTTTATAAAAATTTGAGTTTGTGATAAACAAAGGTGACCAAAACTAGGTGTTAACATGGCTTGAATAAAAAATTGTCGATTAAATTGCCATAAATTAGGATCATGATTAAATACTACTCCATATCCAGATACTCCAAATTCATCTAATCCTGATTTATATAATGTTCTTAATTTAAAATTGGTTTTTGATGATGGATTAAATAATTTATCAAAATCTTTTAAATTTCCTATACAAATTTGTCTTTCCCCGGATACATAAATTTCAAATATTTCCCCATATTTTTCATGACATTTTTTTAAAAATTTTGAGTAATCATTAATATGAAATAAATAATGATTTCCTATTATTGGTAAAGGGAATGGTCCAGGTAATGGATTTATTCGATTATAATAATTATAATAATAATGAATTATATAAATTATTATAATTGTTAAGATTATTTCGATTATACTGAAATTAATTGATGATAAAACTCCCATTATAATAAAGAATGTATGAATGAAGTTTATTTTAAAGAAATAGAAATTTTCTTCTTTATTTTATTATGTTTTTGTAATGGATTTTCCGATTGACCGTTTAAACTTTAAAACCTTTATCTTGTGATTTCAGCTGAGTGAAAGTTATTTATAATCGATTACAAAGTGTATTACGTAAATTTATGTAACAATTTTTATATTAAAGGTTTATCCTCCGATCACACTTTAAATTTCGATAACGTGACCAGTGTGTCCGCTTCGGTCGAAGAATTTTCTTTTCTATATTATATTGTTAATCCATTATTAAATTTATCAAGGAGATCTACCCTCGGTCCTGTAATCCTAAAAAGTCCATCCCTAAAATCCGGACCAATCATGCGACTGAACGATTTTTCTTGTTCAATAATATATTGTCAATCCGTTAATTTTTATATAACAAGCGATTACTATAATAATAATATCAATATTGAGATACAGTATCATCATGGAATCTGCCTCTCGATCACGTGATCCTAAAAGAATTATAAAAAATTCTTCACTAAAACTATTATTAAATGAAGAGATTTCGATTTTCGACCGATATTCAACGTCAACCACGAATTGTTCCAGGATGATGAAGCTTTCGGTGATTCGGTGGAGACCGAATTTTTATAAAATATACTCGGCAACCAGCATCACATCTGTAGTTTATTTGTCACGACGGTTCGGTTACGTATTTTACATGTGACACAACAGACACAACATCCCTTTATTTACAACATTCTTTTTACAATTTCACAATTATTTCTCTCAAACTATTCATAATGCAAGGGTCCCGATCAAAAAAGTCATTCATTCATGCAAACAATATAATGTTACCTATATTATCTGCAAAAGAAAATTTTTTATATACCCCTAAATTAAAAAAATTTCTTTTTCTTTCCTCGTGTAACATTTAAATGAAGGGAAAAAAGACATATTTCTTTAAGGGATACGCCGAAATTTAATTAATTAATAATGAAAGGAAAAGAGCTACATGTTATAATATTATTAATGTATATATATGTATAGCAAATATATTATTATACAGTATATGTATGTATACTAATACTTTTTTTAATTAAGAAAAAAAATGAATGACTTCATTATTTATTTACATATTTATTTAAGGAGATTTTCGTCGCGAGATTATTTTAGTCTCATTTAATGCAGACTAATTACACTTTAAAAAAAATTACGTGTAACATTTGCCTTTCTTGCATAGGTGTTTGGGTGTTTGTAGAATTTGGTAGGTGTTTGATAATATATAAATTTGGTTAGTAATTTTTATCTTTTTTTCCCCGGGTGGTTACCCAGGGATGACTACCCCGGACACATTCATTGAAAAGTATAGCGCTTCTTTTTCATATCCCGGTTTACTGTGTTTTATTCTTTACTGTGTAACGTATACTAGGCTTTAATATATTGTTGAAACTTCAAAAAAAAAAAAAAAAAAAAAAGAGAAACAAGTTTAGAAATAAAATTTATAAGTTTCTTTTTTTGATCAATTTATAGAGTCTCTTTAACATTTGATTAGTTTTTCGTCATTTAGTTAGTTTTAAACTTATTTAACCAGAATATAAACTGAAACCATCTTGAAACATATATGAAATTTAATTATTGAATGAAACTTATTAAGAAACCTTGGGAAGATCTATTGTTAGTACGAATTATTGTATTTGTAAAATTGTTTTCCGTGTGAACTAATGAATAATTTCAAGATTTAAAACAATATATCAATATTTTTAAAATATAACTTCTTTTTGATTTAATAGAATGTTTCGCAAAAGGAGCCGATCAAATAATATTTGCGTGTGACAACGAAAATCTCATCACAATTGTCATAATACTGTCGGTCCTGATTGACATTGATGAAAACCTTGTTTTTTCTTTAAGAAAAAAACCGGTTTAAAGAAAATTACAAATTCAGAACTTCAAACATGTTCAACGTCGTTCTCTTACGTTAAGTAAAAAAAAAACTTCTTAATTGTAGTCTTTGTCTTCTTTGTTGTAGCAAAAAGTTGTTAATTCCTCTATAAATATAAAGGTAACGGTAATTCATTTTCCATCAGCATTCACAATATAGCTTTTTCCTTAGGAAAGTTGTCATGTGCGATGAGTATATTTCGTGATAAACATTAAATTTTCGTCATGTGCAATGGATGTTGATGAGCATCAAAATTTCATCTTGTAGAGATGGATTTGTTTCGTGACGAAATTAAATTTGTTCACGTTTTTTAAACATGTTATATTAAAAAATCGCTCTTTCAAAAAAAAAAATTTTTTTTAATCAAAATTATATCATAATTATTGTATTTTATAATATTTTCATTCTTTTGATTCTTTTTATATATTATCCCTTTTATAATTTTTATAAATAGTAAATTTATAAATTCCACCTTTTTAATTTTTTTTTCATTTACATATACGTATACCAATTATATCATAAATCACTACTTAAAAAATACAAAAAAAAAAAAAGGAAATAATAATAAAATTTTATAAGCATAAAAGTTTAGATAATCTCTTATGTGGTATCAAACTTTTGATACTTTCCCTCTTCTTTTTATTACTTCTACTCATTGTTTCATCAATCACACTGAAGTTACTAGAATTTCTGTGTGCAACAGAATAACCTTCATCCACACTATCATAATAATCATTATCGTACATCGTTTCACCTTCGTTGATATTATTATTGATTGGGCAATGATTATACGGAATGTGTGGTCTAAGGCAAACATAGTCAACAGACTTTATTAATCATATCGAGAATAAAGAAAAGATCGAGAATAGAGAAAAGGGAATAAATATAAGATTAACAATCTTTCTCTCTTTTTTTTTAAATAATAAACAACAAAAGAATAATAATGAATTTACTCACGAATGGACCTTTGTTGGAGGATGATTTATTAAGTTTTTCAGTGTAACAATAAATTCCGGTATGAACTTGATATCTCCTGTCATCAGAATGTTCAATTTTTGCTATTTCTATTTGATAAGGAAGACGAAAATGAAACCATCCTTTATCATATGCTTTCGCAAGTTCTTCAGGATCAGGTGAATATTTGTATTTGGCTTCACGTTCATATGAACTAAGATAAATATCATGCCTTAACCATATGTCGGTGGTAAAGGTAATAATTGGTTTTTTGGGAAATTTATCAATACGCATTCGCCAAATCACATCATATGTTCCTGGAGGAACGTTGCTTATCGTCATTTCAATCTTTTTTTTTTTTAAAAAAAAAAGGAGGAAAGGAGTTAAATTATTTTTCTTTTTTCAAGTTATAATTTTGAAAATATATTTGAGACTTACATCAAAACAACGTTGTTTTTGTCTTAACTTGTTATTACTGTTGTATTTAATTAAAAAAAAAAAGGAATTAAATTAATAAAATTTATAAAAAATTTATAAAAATTAATTTATATATATTTTTTAATACGATACGTTACCATTGATCAATATCCTTTTTGACATCAAAATCTCTATAGCGATAGAAAGTACCAGGTCTACCTCTGGAAAAGGCGGTTTTAGTTTTAATTTTAACGGTAGATAAAGACATATATACTTTCTGCCAATTGGTGACAGAAGGAATTTGTTTAGGTTTACATTTCCATTTGCCTTTACGAGAATTACTCGATGGCAATAATCGATTGTTGTAATCTTGTATAGCAGTTTCTCCATATTTTTTAATTAATATTTGTTTCCATAAATAATTATCCTGAGTATGAGCTCTTAGTTTTCTATTTACCATGGATAATGCAATTATGTCCGTAACTTCTAAATCGCTCATAATCATCATCATAAGTTCATGGGGAACCTTACTAAATCCATCATTACCCGCTATAACACAATCGTTTCCTTCCTCTTGTACATCATCATTCTGTACGGCCTGTTGCAGTTGTTGTTGCTGCTGTTGCTGCTGTTGCTGTTCAGTAATTTCTTCTTGTTGTTGATAATCCTTTTCTTCTTTTACCACTTCTTCTTGTTGTGGTTGTTGTGGTGGTTGTTGTTCTTGTTGACTAGAAGTTAATAAAGGATAATCCGGATATTTCGTATTTATTAAATTATTACCTCGATTATGAATTTTGGTCTCATATTGTGTAGGCCATGTATAAATATGAAGGCGTTTCCTCGTGGACGGGAATGTTGGATAAAATATTATTGACAAACCGTCTTGTTGTTGCATTATTAAAATTATAACATTATTATTATAAAAAAGAAAAAAAAAAAAGAATCTCTTTTACTTATTATGATATTAAGTATATAATGTATATATATATATATTTTTTTATTTATTTATTTATTTTTTCTTATGTGAGGGATGGAAGGATGAAAGGAAGAAAAGAAGGAGAGAGAGGGAATTATTTGTAAATTAATAATTTGTTAATCTAGGCCTTTTTTTAAACAAAAACCACAGCAAAAGTCGCACATTTATATAGGAGAGGATTACAATTTGGTTTTTGTACGACAACAAACCAATATGACGGAAAAATCTACTTTTATTTTTCTCCATTATATAATAAAATTTAAATATTAGATCAAAAGTGAGAAATTTTAATTGGTTAAAAAAATTCTATTTCGATCAAACGTCAAATTATTTGTTGAGCAAAAATAATTTTTTTGAGGGGAATTACATTTTTTAATTATTATCTCTTTTTATGTTACACACGTTAAACTTAATGGACCCAATCAAAATTTTAAAAACATACGGTTAAACTAGACCGAAGTAGTAAAACAAGTTTTTTTTTTTTCAATTGTTTCAACTTTAAAAAATAAATAAATTGAATTTATATGTATATATATAAATTATAATTATTAATTTAATTTATTATTATTATTTTTATTTTTATTATACTTTATTATTATTGTTTTTTTTTTATTATTATTATTATATCAATATATCAATCTTTCTTTTTTTAAAAAAAAATTTCCAATTTTTAGAAAGTTTATTACAAAAATGAGACAAAGACCCAAATAATTTATTTGGGGGATAAAAAATATAAATTAACTTTATACAGCAATTCATACAAATATTTATTTTACACGACATTTCTTTTTTTTTTATGGTAAGAAAAAAATATATTCTAAAATGTGCGGAAAATAATTTGATAAACATATTATCTAATGTTGTATTAAATTTGTGTTAATAAATAAATATAGAATATGTATATATATGTTTGACCAGAAGGTCGGAATGATAAAAATCTATTAGTATATATATATATAGATATCCGAATAAACCGAATAAAGAGAAATAATAAATGAAAATTTCACTTTTTGCGGGAAAGCCGAAAAAAATTTTTTTTTTTTTTTTTTATTTATTTTTATTTTTATTTTTGTTTTTTTTTTTACGCCAAGTTACTATGAATTTAATACAAACAATGCTAATGGTCATATATATTAATCAGCAAAGAAAAAAAAAAAATTTTAAAAAAAAAATTTCTCCATTATTTGCGTTTTTTTTTTTTTGTGTTCTTTTGTGCTTTTTGTGTTAGAAATACTTTTTTTTTTTTTTTTTTTTTTTTTTTTTAATGAATGAAACCTATTTTTTCTTCATTTAATTTACTAATAAAATTATAATGGACAATTTAACTTTATTTTAAAGTTAATATGATTCATCCCTTTAATTTATTTATTATTTATTTATTATTTATTTATTTTATTTTTTTTTTTTATTTTTATCTTTATCTTCATTCTCTTTTTTTTTTTACAAAAAAAAAAACATCGTGTCATAATTCACATGGTATATATTTCGGCCGAGTTCAACTAATAAACAAAAATAAATAATTTGTAATGATTCTTATTATTTCTCTCTTCTTCCATCTTTTTTTTTTTTTCAATAAATTTTTGGAAAATCATCAAGTTTTTTAATTGGTTAATTATCAGGATAAAAATTTGATTTGAACTACAATCAAACAAAATTTAAACGTATTTAAACGTCAATGACGATGTTTAATGAAAATCAATACTCAATAACTAATAATCAATAAAAAAGAAATTTCCATGGATGCCCGATACACTTTATAAAATATCATATCGAAGCCGATAATGAATAACGGGAGCATCCCTTATCAAAATTATTCTATTTATTGCATTGATATGCATTTTTGATTTATTGTACATTTTCACAAACAAGGGGCGATTCAAATATAATTTATTTTTCATGTAATGAAACCGCAGTAAGGATGAATTAAACTTATTATAGTTAGATTAATTTTTTGGCGGGAATAAGTTCATTATTCAATTACTTTTCTCGTTTAATTAAAATTTATGGAGTTTCCGAAGATAACCAAAGATATCCAAAATATTTAAATTATGCATACATTTATTCGGACAATGGGTATTATGAAGAAGTGATCATCAATTATATGAAGATAAAAAAAGCAAGCATTAAATGTATGTTTATTATTAAAATTTTGACTCCTTAAGAACAAATTATAATTTATTTACCCTGAAATCATGAATTTTATGAATGAATGTATTTTTATATATAATTATATAATTTGATATTGTTGTAAATTATAAATTTGATTTTCACGCTATCCGCATTAAGCACAAAGAAAAAAATGAATGTCGGTTCTTTTTCTAAAAATTCATATTTACGTTACTAAAAAGGTAGAACAAAAAATAAATATTGTCTTCATTGAAACTAAAAATAAGTCTTACATTTCATATTGTTTATTTTCATACCTGGGAAACTTTTCTAATGATTTTCTTCATGCCATCCTTAACCTTCTTTTTCCATTTCTTTAAAACATTATTATTGGTTTCTTTCTTATTAGATAAATCTATGGAAAATTAAATTAAAATTAATAAATTGTAATTTCAAATAATTCAAATTTTAGAATGTTCGTTCATTAAATTTATAATAATTACTTTGTTGTTCAGTATTTGCAAAGGACGAACTTTCGGCTAAAGTAGTCAATGGAGATGATGATACTGATTTTTCAATTTTTTCAATTTTTTCTTGTTTTCCTTTAACATCGTCATTGAGAGGTTGTGAAACAGTTTGTTTAGTAGTAGGAGTAGTGATAGGAGTATTTGGTGGTGTTTTAACGTGAATTTCATTATCCTTTCTTGAAAGCTCATTGGTTTCCGTAATTTTTGCATCAGATACTTGTTTTTCTTGCCCTTTTTGTTTTCCACTACCAATATCATTGTCAATTAAATAAGGTTGTGGAACTTTTGCAGTTGAAATATCCGATGATGAAATATCTGGTAATGGAGTATCAAGTTTTAAAGCATCTGCGACTGAAGTATCTAGTGGTAAAATATTTGATGGTAAGGTACCTGGATCTGCTAATGAAGTATTGAGTGATGGAGTATCAGGTTGTAAAGCGTTTGTGTTCGAAGTATCTTGTGATGAAGTGTCTGGTGATGAAGTATCACGTTGTGGAGTGTGTTTAGGCGATGAAGAATCTGATAATGAAGTGTCAGTCTGTAAAGCATTTGTGGTTGAAGTATTTGTGTCCGGTAGTAAAGAATTTGGAATTGAAGTTTCTGGTGGTGAAGAATCCGGTAATGAAGTATCTTTTTGTGATTGAATCACGATTGAAGTATCCAATGGTAAAGAATGTGCAATTGAATTATCCGGTGGTAAAGAATTTGCAATTGTGATATCCGGTGATAAAGGGTTTGCAATTAAAGTATCCGATGGTAAAGAATTTACAACTAAAGTTTCTTGTGGAGAAGAATTTATGGCTGAAATATCTGATGGTGAAGAATCTGGTAATGAAATATCTTGTTGTAATTGACTTGCAATTGAATTTGAAGTATCCGATGGTAAAGAATTTGTGATTGAAGTATCTGACGGTGAAGAATCCACGATTAAGGTATCTGGTGATATTGTTTTGTCTATAATTTTACCATCTTCGTTGATTTCCTTGATATTTACGTCTTCATTTAATTTATTCAAATTTGCAACAGTATTAGCAAATGTTACGACTGTAACATTATTTCCATTTAATTCATTTGATGTAGGTATAGCAGTATCAGTAGAAGTTACGTTAATCTTTGTAACGACACTAGTAGCGGATTCCTTGGAATCTACATATTCAATAGGTATTTATGTTAAAAAAAAAAAGAATTTATATAAAAATTATTATTAAGAAAAGATGGCAATTTTACTATACCTGGTTTTTGTCCTACAAAAACACTACCAATAAGCGACAGATTATTAGATTTTTGCATAGTGGAAGTTACTTTTGTTTCTTGTTGAGAAGTTTTTTCATCGTTAGGATTGACCATTGTTAAAAAATCAAAGCTGAAAAAAAGAAAAAAATATATATGGGATTTTTTGATTTTTATGATTTTTTATGATTTTTTTTTTTTGACTTGTATTAATTTATCAAAAACTTAATGACATAATATCAATATAATATACGTAATGACTTAATAACTTTACGATATCACCACCGTGATTAAAATGGCGCAGTCAAATTCATTGGATAATAATACAAGTATACAAATTACCGAATTTTATCGTACTGGACAGATAACCTTTTAGTCATATAACCTCAAAATTATACTCTAAACTCAATTTACTTTCATTTACTTTTCTTCCTTGATATTTAAATATACGATTTTTTCTCGATCTATTTTTAGAATCTCGTTCGAAAATTTGGGTAATTATAATTTAGTAACTTATTTTCTTTTACTATGCTGTATACTCACATTTTCATTATTACATATATCATTCTTTTTTTTAAAAAAAAAACATTGAAAAAAACGAAGAATTCAGATGTTTAATAATAATAATAAATTCGAATTATGATGCAAATACAAAATTTCATGATGTTTTTTACATAATAACGTTAGAACAAATACAGCTTATTAAACCGCCGCTTACATTATTATTAGCTATTTTGTCACCTAATTAGTATTAGGTACCTGATTTTGTCATCCACATTATGAAAATCACCCCGTGGGGAACACATTTACTTGTATCGAGATATTAGATATCTACTGTAGTTACGTAATGTAGAATTTTATCGTGCTACCACCAAAGGCACCACCTGATATTTACCCTTAATTTGGAAATAAGAAAACCAATTTTTTAAATAGGTCCCTTTTTTAATCTGGATTATTTTTTTTTTTTAAAAAAAAAAAAATAAAAATAAAGGTAAAAACCAATTTTTGTTTCTCTTAATTTGAAATTCAAAAAAAATTTTTTCTTCTCTTTGATATTTAAATAATAAATGTCTTTCCAATTTTCTTTTAATTTATCTTTTGGAACTCGTTTAAAATTTGGTGGTCAATTATATCTAGTAAGAGTTTTTTCATTCTTTTCAAAAAAAAAAGAGGTTTTTTTTTTATTTTACCAACACTTATACGTGTATGTATTATACATGCTTTACTTAGATTTCGATAATTAGGAACACGATCATTTCTTCTTTAATATTAAAATCAAATTTGAATCATAATAGGAGGTTTCACGGTACTTCATATATAAGAATGTCACAGTCTAAGGAAAAGGATGAAGAGAACAAAGATAAAAAGAACGAAAAAGATAAATTCATTTTACCTATCACGCCAATCACAGATTTTAAAAATAAACCTTATCCTAAAACTGCTGCTTGTCTTATAATTGGTGATGAAATTCTTAATGGAAAAACTGTGGATACGAATTCTTCTACTTTTGGTAATCTTCAATTTATAAATTTTAACGTGTATTTATGTATATTTTTTCTATTTAGAAAAAAAAAAAAAAATTTATATTAACTTAATTTTGTTTATTTAAATAGCCAAATATTGTTTTGATCATGGTATCGATTTAAAAAGAATTGAAGTTATTCCGGATGAGGAAGACGTACAATGGATTTTTTTTTTTTATTTTTGTCATGTTTATTTATGGTTTTTTTTTCGATGTTTTTTTTTTTAAAAAAATATATATTTGCCTTTTTTTTTTCAAAGACGATTATCCGATCCGTGAAATATCTTAGTGATAACTTTGATTTCGTTATTACAAGTGGAGGAATAGGTAAATGATGCATTCTTTAATATAGTAATAATAATAATAATAATCTAAAATTTGGGAAAAAAAAAATCTCTTTTTTTAGGACCAACTCATGACGACATAACATATCCTTCAATTGCCAAGGCGTATAATCTTCCATTAAAACATCATCAATTAACATATGATCGTATGAATGAATTTACGAATTATCATTCATCAATATCAAAATATATGAAATCACCACCAGGTCATGAAGCTATCGAAGCAACTAAACGAATGTCATTATTTCCTGATCCATCCATTGTTATATATCCTGACAAAACATTGTGGGTTCCAATAGTAATAGTTAATGAAAATATTCATATTTTACCTGGGATCCCTCGTTTATTTAAAAGTTTATTATTTAATTTTAGCACATATTTAAAAGTTAGACAAGATGGTAATAAAGGTGAAAATTTTTATAGAAGATTTGTTAAAACTTTTCAACCTGAAAGTTTTATTGCTCCCGTTTTAACTGAGGTACAAGAGAAAGTTAAGGATATAGGAATTAAAGTTGGTAGTTATCCTAGATTCACTCCTGATAAGAGATGGGTGATCGTTGTTAGCTTTCTTACTAGAGAAAATAATAAAGATAAAGTTGAAGAACTATGTAAAGAAGTTGCTGAAAAAACTAATGGAATTATTATTGATTCTGAAGATGCCATTATTGCTGAAAATGAAAACAAACTTTAATTAATCATAATTTTATACAAGCATCGTAATATGCAAATTACGTTATGGATTCTATTAATTAAACGAATTATTAAAAATAATATTAGTTTATTAAACGAAATTAATAATAATATTATTATTAGTTATTACATCTCTATATATGCTATTCTAATAAAATAAATAATTATATAATTTAAGACACAAATATATATATATATATATATATATATATATTTTATTTTATCCTTCAAAAACTTTCCCGAAATTCTCTTCAATAGTTTGCTTCATTCTATCGTCCAGAACATCTTCAAATCCTTTTGAACTCTCTTCTTTGCCCTTTATCCAATTTCCAACGCTTTCTCTTACTTTAGTTAAATAAAATCCAATACTTATAAGTAATAAAGTGCCTCTAAACATCCAGTAATTAAATCTACTTTTTAATACAAAAGAAAGTTGACTAAAAAAATCGATAAAACTATTTTCTCTACCTAATAATTGTTGTTGTTTTTCATTAAAGGTTTTCGCATTACCATCCCAATATGACCAATCGGATCCTAATCCTTTTACCGCCCAATTTCCCATAATATTTATTCGATTTACCGGACTACCTAATTCTTTATTAAGTGCCCTTACTATGTTCATATTTCTTCCTACGAAAATTAATTCTCTCGGAATTAATTCTGTATTAGATAAGAATGTTTTTATTCTCTCTTTAAGCGCCATTTGCATTTCATACGCGTCTTGTAAAGAAAATTTTCGTGTTGTAGCGATATGAAGTGCTGTTTTTGGCTTATACGGTTTCATCAATGTTGCACTTGCAAATATTTCTGGATCACTAATACCCCATTCCTGACATATTTGATTAATCGTATCTGTATCCATCAAAAATAGCTACATTTTTTTTTTTTAAAAAAAAAAGTAAAATGTAAATAAGGTATTTAACGTCGTAAATTAGTGTGTCTTTAAGGTACTTACGGATTTCCAGAATAAACTGTATTGATGACGGAAGACGATAGATTCTTCCACATACAATCCATGATCGATCAAAACAATTTGATAATGTTTTTTTGACTTATTTGGATGAGGTCTAACAAATACATTACCTGGATGTGGATCAGCTATAGTAAAATTGCATGTAAATTATAGTTATACAAAATATGTTATATAAAGTGACCACAAAATAATAAAAACATACCATGTACGAATCCTAAATTAATAATAATGATGAATGTCAATAATCTCATATTGATTATTTAAATAATAACCGACGTTCATTTAACTTACCAGTAACAAAAATTTGTGACGCAAAGATATCAATCGTCGTTTTCATAACATCATGTAACTTATATCCATATCTAAACGTTTAAAAGAATTGAAAGATTAACAATTACATATTTAAATATACTCCCATATAGATATATTCTCATATATAAATAAGTGCTTACCTTGCTAATCCTTCTTTATCAGTGACCTTAACTCCATCGATCCACTCACACGTTAGAACTCTATTACTTGTATAGTCCCAGAATACCTTAGGAACATAAACCTTGTCTTTTAAAGATCTAATCTTTTCTAGATCCTTTTTTGTCCTCTCAGAATTTTTACCTTCATTTATAAAGTCCACTTTTTAAAGAATAATAAGCATAATGGAAAAAAAATTTTATTCTCAGAAAAATCTAATCAACCCAATAATAGAAATTACTTATATATATATACCTTCTGCTCGTAAATGTTTATCTTGCGTCTCGGCGGTCCAAGTAAGAGGGAGATCAAAAAAATATTCATACGTGTGCATCAATGCTTTATAGGCCATCAAATCCCAATTCTAACAAATAATAATTGTTGTCAGATAATCTAAGATAAATTATCTAATAAAAGATTGATTTTTACCATTTGTTTCTTAATATCTGGTTTTTGAACTTTTACAGCCACAAGAGTTCCATCTTTAAGTTTTGCACGATGAACTTGAGCAACACTAGCAGATGCTACGGAAACACGTTCAAAATCATCGAACATATCATCTGGATGGCATTTAAAATCTTCTTGAAATATTTTTGCCACTTGATCAAAATCAACAGCTGGTCTTTTTCAATATTATTTAAAATAAATTAAACATTGTATTTAATTTTTTAAAAAAATTTTCAGATCAAAATAGTAATAACTAAAAAACTTACGCCTCATCATACATCGTTTTAAACGTCCTTTGATATGCTGAGTTGAATTATAAATTAAAATTAGAAAAGATCTATGAAAAGATCTATGAAAACATATGGAAAACCGTCATGATCGTATTCACCTGGAGGTAAGATAGCAGACTGTACTTGAATAGCTTGTCCTAACTTGATATACAATCCACTATTTAATGGGATCAAAGAAAATAAACAATATATAACAATTAAACATATGTTCTGAAAAGAATAAATAAAATAAATAAATAAATAAGAACAGAAATAAATGAAAAATAGAACAATATATAAAAATCAATACATTACCCATTAAACTTACAAACTCTCAATATTCTTTGCGCTACTCTTTCATGTAATTCATCAATTTTGTCTCCTTTATCGGGTCTAAAATTGATCTTGTAATCTAATCCTATACATAAACTGTAATAGGAAAAATTATTTGTTTATTCAAGGAAATAATTTTAATAAATGAGAGACAAAATCGAAGAGGAAATGAATCTTACCCGTTCCAAATCGTCAAGCCATTCCTTTGAAAAGTTCGCGCATTAAATTTATTATCAAATAAATAAATTCCTCCTATCGAAAATGATAATATGGCCACGCTGCGAAGGGGAATTTTTCTCATAAAAGACATTTCTTATTTAACGAAAAGCAAATACAGAAAATTTTTTTATAGTAATTTTTGATTTAGCTTTTTTGTTTAAGATTTTAACGTGTTCAAAATTAGTGTAACCGTATTTTGCAGCATTATATGAGATCGGCCAGCATTAAAGAAAAATTTTAAAATCACGAGATAATTGGGATTTGGGATATGTAATGGTTATATCATGACTGATCATGACTGTGTCGTGATACATGTATTCCCACAATCATCATAATCATATTCGACGTTATACTATGTAAAAAATCTACAATTTATACAATTCATTATTTCAAAATTGCAATCCAATCTTGTACTGTACATAAAAAAAAACTGTGCTCATAATAACTTCTCGCGGAAAGATATCGCAAATCCAATCAATTAATATACACCAAAGACCGAATTAAAACATTAGTTATTATATTATTTGTATAGTACGTGTTAATATTAATATGATGTATGATTTATGAAGTGAAATGTGAAATATAATATATGCCTTTCCATTTTGTTCCATTTTGTCTGATCGACCGAATTTTCTCCAAAATTTTAATATGATGATCGTGGATATGATTGGCTGGATTAAATTTGAATCCGGATTGTCCGTTCATAATCCGGATGTTTCATATAATCCGCATACGTATTTTTTTTTGAACGGGTAAGGATTTCAAATACGGATCTAATTTTTTTTGAACGAATGCAATCTGTATGATCTGGATTTGATCGGATCACGCCTCCATTTGACATATGGAAAAGTTTTGAGTACATCACCAGTCTTTATTATTTTCAGATTGTTTGAACAAAAAGTGAAGTAATTTGTTATAGGGCGCTTAATTTCAGGTGATTTTTAATTTTATTGTTCGAAATTACTCAAAGTATTGTAAAAATTCTTTTCGCAAAGTTTTTAACCAGTTTATCATCCGACAAATCGATTAGATGATTGGAGATCTGGTTAAAATGTGAAAATTTGTTCCTGATGTCACCCACAGATTGCTAACGTAACCGAAATTCTAATACCATCGAACATAAAAAGTTGTTACCTTTGCTAAAGAACACGGAAGTTGGAAAACTGAGATAAACCAGAATAGTAAACGAGATGGTCCTGGAGAAAAGGCTTTTATTCCGAGGCTGAAACAAAATTATATAGCTGACTTATGGAGCAGAGAAAGCAAGGTTTAGCAGTAACGGATTAAAAATGTTAGATATCGGTAATGCAGTAGAAGAATTTAAAACATCAAACCGCTGAATATTGTCATTTACGAAAAGATTTGGCGGCGACGTACAAAGGTTTCACAAAAACTTCCTGCGCAAACTCATAAATTTATTATCCACCCTAGAACTGATGAATGCTTCGATTTGTATAACATTATTAATATGGATAAAACCAGGACCCAGAAATATATATATAGGGGTCAGGTGATGAAAGAAAATTTTACTATGAGCTGTACGCAAGGGTTTTTTATATGAACGGTACGCAAATTTGACACCTGATATTGAAAATACCGCAAAAATACGCAAATAAAATTTCAGACCTTAAAATTTTCAATTATTAATTAATTCAGCAAAGTGCAGTATATCATATGATATAGTTTCTATAATCTGCAGTTTGATATCGGTCTTTTTTTTATTAAAAAAAAAAAAAATTATATTTGTTTCTCTTTATGTTATGTTAACGAAATATAATGAAATGTATTATATTTTAACAATATTTGTATACGAATTTAGATAGCTTTATAATTAGAAAAAAATTTATTATTTTTTTTTTTTTTTTGATATTTATATTTGAAAGTTCATTCCTACAATATGTTTAAATTCCAATTTGAAGTTCCAGTTCAAAATCTACAAAAAGAGATGTTAAAGAATATTAGTGAGTGTTCTTATATAAACCCACTCCTTCTTCCTTTAGAAATACTCACCTATCTTGAATTATTCCAAGTTCTAGTCTAAATTCCGCAAAAAAGAGAAGTTAGCAAACGCTTTATTCAAACTCGCACCCCCCCGCTTTTAGAAATACTTAACCGTCTCGAATTCCAAACTTTACTTCAAAATCTACAAAAGAGAAGTTAAAGAATGTTAGTAAATACTCTTTAATACATAAAAAATCAAACCCGCTTATCTCCTTATAGAAATACTTACCCGTCTCGAATTCCAAGTTCTGATCGAATTCTGAAATCTATAAAAAAGAAATTATAAAACATTAGTAAGCATTTTTTGATAAAATTCCTAAAAATTTGAAACTTACCAATGTAATAAGCTATAAAAAATAGAATAATCTTGATTATGTAGGTACTAAAAAACTAAAAGGAATGTTAGTAAAATTTTATTAACATTGAATTCTGCTTCTTACACTTAACTCACCATATTTGCAAGAGTCCGTTAGTTCCAATTTATACTTCAGTAGTACCTAGTACTTTTTTTTTATAAATAGTTTTTTTTTTATTTTTTTAAATCAGTGGAAAAGAAAAAGGTTCAGTTTATAAAAAATCTTTTTTTAAAAAAAAATTCGGTTACTAATAATATAAATATTAAAAAAAAATTCAGTTTATAAAACCGATAAAAAATATTAAATATTAAAAAAACAATTTCGGTTATAAAAACCGATAAAAAAATCTTTTAAAAAAAAAAAATTTAAAACTATAAAATTGTAAATTTTATGATTGATAAATCGTATTTTAGCATATCGAATAATTTTCTACAACAGTATATATGATTGGCCAAATAAAAATATAGGTCAAAATACGCAAATTAAATCTTTTACATATAAAAATTTTTGATAAAAATACGCAATCTAATGACCTTACTATGGACAAAAATCTCCTAAATTATACGCAAATCAAAACCTTACCCCGTCCAACTCCACTATGATGACGACGCATTGATAGACCCTACCCCTATATGTATATTTCTGGGTCCTATAAAACCCCGTATGGTTCGACATGGATGGCCGTTAACATCAATATTACAGCTGATTTTATAATGTACAGGACACATTTCTTGCCGAGAGTAACTCTGTAAAACTCGGTAGAGGACAAAATGAAATAATAACTATACCGTTGCACTCAAAATTAATGCTTCGAATCTAATGATATAACTTTTTCCTTATTCTAAGTTTATCGAGTTTTGCCGAATGTAAATAAAAATGTATGTGTCCCGTACATTACGAAATCAGTTGTAATCAGAAAAGAGATAAAACGATTCATATTCGCAGCACCGGTAAGGAAAAAACCAATTTATGATTGCCTCAACATGTGCCGCAGGCCCTTTTATTAACGGCCAAAATCTGCCAAGTTAATTGTACTTTGATGTATTGGGATGTCAAAAAAGGAATGTGTAAATTGTACAATTTAGCGAACTAGTTCACCTAAATGAATTACAAATAATTAAGATCCCCATGTATGATTCACCTATAATTATGTAACCATAAATCGAATATTATCATCATATGTGTTAGAAAGAGAGTAACGATGACATAACCTCTCACGACACAGATGATCGAACAAAATCAATTTTAACGAACAACAAAAAACCAATAACTTCCTACCAACAAATATGTGATATACAAAAGAAATTATTAAAGAAACCCGATGATTCTTATACGGGGTATCGAGGCATAATTGACAAAATTTTCAATACGGACACGCTAACAACTGATTCTTATACTTCTGATCACAATTTTCTATTACACCAACCAATGACATAACACGAACAAATCACGTGAACACAATACCAATATGAATATGTTCCACAACGCGTTTACAACAATTTATTTAACGATAAAAACCAAAATACTTTTCAATCAACTACCAACAAACACACCATTAATAACCAAATAGAAAAACTATATAACACCATCACATCAAAAGCCAAAAATAATTTCGACATCAAACGTCAAAAACAAACACATCAGATCGATGAACTTATTATTATTAAACAATTAGTTAACGCTAAAAGAAACAGATATTATGACTAGAATAACAACATGATTTTACGAATAAGAAGTCCCTCAATAAATTCAAATACGATTTCAACTGGTCAGAACAAATCACCACACACAACTATATGCTAATAACAATACACTTAGCACGATTACAAAACAGATAATCTCAATCCCACAGCAGGGGAATTATCAAATTATTCCACAAAATTACTAGGTTACCTAGAGTGATCAGACCATTCGCTTATTTCTCTCGTTACACACTTCAAAATAGCCTTCAATTTCACCACAAATGGCGGCTTTTATCCTGTAATCGATTATTTATTAAATTATAAAAATTTCTTTACCTATATCAGATCGCTAAAAAACAAACAAGTTATGTTTTTTAGATTAGTTAATCCAACCCGATGGCGCTTTTCTCAAAATTTGGACAAAAATACGTCATATATTATCCAACAGACAAGGCAACATTCCAAAATGGTACGCCCACGGCCCACCTGAAAAAAACAAAAAGTTCTTAATCCTAACACTTTACGTCTAAACATCAAACTAGCACAACTTACAAGTCACTCGACCTTCAAAGACTTTCAAAAAAATTCCAACACCGTTAAACCACCTAACTCATGGATAAGCTATTGGTCTACTGTCACTCATGACGTCCCCTATGGCAACAAATCTAACCATATATCGACCTCACCAATGAACATTGGATATTCATCGATCAACTATGAACTCATATTACACAGGCAATCTACACCCCAAATACCACATCACACCTACACACAATAGAATATAACGACCATATACTCCGCACACGCGCCTCACTTTAATTTTATAGAATTTTATACGAATGATCGTGTGTCAGTGATTATACCTCTATTTAATCGATGGGTTTAGGATGGCACGTAACCTATCCCGCGTTGAACACGCTGATGCACTAACCCACATTCACCACACTTTAAACATTAATTACCGATCTTCACCGAACAATATTATCATCATATGGGACTAGGGATGGCATAACCTTTCGCAACTTTATAACACTTGAACTTACAAATCCAAAAAAAATACCCTTAAACATACTGTATTCTATTCTGGTTTTATAAACTTAGTATGCTTTTCAAACAACATAACTGGAAAATTAGGAATGACCGCTTCAAAGAATGGATACGTATACACAATATCACAAAGAAAAACTTTAAAAAATACCGATAACGACAAGATCAAAATTCTCAAACTATCCAAACACCACCGCCACGACAACATAATTTTTCACACGACCCCAATAATACTTTTATTTCCCTTGCGAACACCAGAATAAATTAAGACAATTGAGTGGTGTTTATATACGCTACAACTAACGACTTTCCGCATAATGGCCTTTGGTATAATCACTTGATCACGATAAATTCATTAATTACTACTACATTTCTTGTATACTATTTATTATAGTTGTGTTCTACATAAAATTAATGAAACATTCACCTACAGGCTACAGTATATGCAAATTATAACGCAACAAAGAAGTAAAAGGATAGAAAACTACTAAAATTATAGCATAGTTTCAAATTTTTTACTAATCATTAAAAACGTAAGCAGCATCCTCAAGCTCAGCGATACGATCTGTTACTTTGCTAATTCTGTACATATGTCCAACATCTGGCCTAGGATTTGCACCTCGATCACGCTTAGACCTATGTTTACCAAGAAAGTTAGAGGAACATTGCCAATATTTATAAAATATAATAAAACTCGTCACTAACCATGCTGGGCGGTTATTAATCCAATTTCCAAGTTGGCGGCAAGTTTGAAATGAAAAGATCGTGTCAGAGTTAAATTCGTTGGTTCCACCACCATTAACAATGTCGTTGATGAGATGTCTCTAAATAATTTTATATGTATTAGTTTTTAAAATCTATAAAAAACGAATTATGAACGATATAAAAATACCTTTGTATTAACACGCCCACATGGCCATGGGTTTGTCCATTCTATGAATATGATTGGGTCATCAACAGTAATTCCATCAAGTACTTCGAGAATGCGAGCTGCTCTTTGTCTTAAACATAGAGGAATTTCATTAAGACCTAACAAAAATATAATATTATTAAACATAGATGATTTTAATTCGATTATTCTGTATTATAATATTCTCACTTAATTGAAGTCTTTCTGCAAGGACAATTTCATAGTTAACAGCTTCGGATTCTTTGTTATTAACTTTAATATCAAGGTTGTTATTATCAAGTTCTTCTTTAACATCGAGATCACCACACAAATACCGACTCATATTTTTACGTTAAAAGTAAATAGTAGAGTAAAAAATTATTAAGAATGGTGAGTTTAAATGTAACGAAGGAGAGTTGTGAGTGTTTATGTTTGAAACATTGAGCAGCAAACAAACAAAAATATTGATGGATTGATTACATAGGCACAATTATTATAATCACACACGAACTATTAATAATACAAAAATGTGATGAGAAAGGTTATATTATTACAAAGCTGGTTAGGTTGATATTCAGCGACTGCGTCCCGTCAGATTTTCTATAACTTTTAAGGGATCATTAAATTTACCATTAATAAATTAACGAATTTAATAGATCAAGTAAATGATAGTGAATTATAACGATAATAATAATAATAATTGAAATTATTAAGTACTATGTTGTAAATTTTATCTTATAATTTTACGTGGAACACCGAATAATTATAAATTTTTTTTTTTTTTATTTGGATCATTTAGTTACAAACTATTTAAATAACAAACATATTTATGTTATACGAAACATTCATTTCCGAGTTTAAACGATGATAGAATATGTCAATGTGGCATAAGATAAATGATAATCGACTGAACAGTGAACATTGTATATATTTTTCATTCTAAGTCCCATTTCAAGAGACCACTTTCGAGTAAATATGACTTTCTCGTTCACAATCTGATTTGGAGCGGATATTTCACATGTGTAAACTTTAGTCATTATTGAAATATTTATTGATATGCAGACAAAATACGAATTCTTTGAGAGAATTTAATTACAGAAAGATTATCTAGAAATTGATACAAAAGATAAAATGATATCTACATTTTATCGCTAATTCTTTGTTCAAAATAATGCCGAAAAAAGTAACACCAGATTATATTGATGGATATATAAATCACTGCTATTTCGTTTTATATTCAGAAAATGGAAGAAGAAAAATTTAATTTGAAGCCGCCTTTTGGTAAGCCAGGAAATAATAGGTCATCGCTATAATGATTCTTTAATCTCATCACAAATTTCTGCTTATTAGATAGTGTTGAAATGCGTCTTTCTATTGAGGAGCTAACCTCAAAAGAATGCTATAAGATACAAAGGGACCTCTTCCTTCAAGATTTTGCCCGTGTTCAACAAAATGATTTTTTAAATAATCATGATTCCTTCTACGCAGTTGCCGGAATTCATGGTATTCCAGGACATTACTGTGAGCATGTACAATACTTTTTCCTACTTGGCATCGTGCATACGTCTCATTACTTGAAATGATCATATATAATGAAGCTAAAAGCCTCGTAGATGAGTAAGGAAATTAATGGTTTTATCCATTTCATAAATTATTTATCATGCATTCACGTTATTTTTTGTTTTCAGGTATCCTAAGTGTAGTAGTAAAGAGGATTACAAAAAAGAACTTCCTAAAATTCGGTTTTCATACTGGGATTGGGCCAGTACGGTCGTTCTCTGTCTAGGATTACCCTCAGTCTTATTTCAAGAATTAATACTTTACAGGAATCAGATGAAGATGGAAGTGTTGAAGAAGTACCTATCACTATTCAGAATCCCCTTTGTGCAGATTATATAAAACTTTCCCCACATGACACGCTCTAGATGGAATCATTTCGAATAAATTCCCCTTGGGTGTTTCCATAATATGTCCTATAAAGATTAATAGAGTGTTTTTCAATATTATGAAGTTCTGAGAAATACTTGCGTAACTTGTCCTTTAATGTTACCATTGCGTCCATTGGAATTGTTTCTCGTGCTTCTCATATATAGTTTTTTTTATAAATGGCTTTACAATGTACTTCCTTTCAGGCATCTGAACTTATCATTACATGAAGATGGTCAGTGTTATAATTGTAGATTGAATTTACGAAAACGCTCTTAATTTTGTCAAAGTTTTTCATGACACATTTGTCTTCACATGTAATAGGAGGGATGTTTATAGCCATGAGTTTTAGTTCGTTAGAAATAATATGACTAAAGAGAGGTCTATTGTTTTTGATCATAGACTTAAGTTCGCCAACATTTCTTTCTTCAATCCAGAAATTATACAGTTGAGGGAAACAACTGATTGCAAGTATTTTTATTATTTATTGTAATGGAAAACTAACGTCGGCAAAAAGCCACTCTAACCTTTGATTTTAACAACTCTGTGGAGATTAGATTTGGGAGGATTTTCTTTCCAAATATCCTTGACTTCAAAATATGACAATATTTCGTTGCTATCAGAAAGATCAAAAGAAGGAATTGCATTATTGCTTCCTATACGGGTATTTGTACGCCATAATCTGAGGTCACTTGTGCCAACAGTTTTGAAGAAATCTTTTTCAACTTTAATACGTCTTTTGAGTTTGTCAATCGTTTCGTTTTCTTTAATTTTGATAGAGATTGTATTTCTTAATGACTTTCCTAAAACCAGACATTTGATGTCAACAGAACGCATTTTTTTGTACACATAAGTGGTTATATTTTCTTATATCTAGTGATGAGAATAACTTTGCTTATTAAGATACACGCTTCGGTGGCTTAGAAATTGTGTCAATACGTGCCTGTGTCCATCACACCCCTCTGCGTTTCTGTAATCTACTGTATAAGTATCTGAGGGACAGTTTTTCGGTTAGTCAAAATCCTATTTGTCATACATTTAGTCTCACTGTTTTGTTTTCCACAGTCACGTGTTGGGATGTGTTTAATTAATGAAATCTATTTTTAGAAGCGGGTTGTGTCATTGAATCCCCTTGTGGCCTTGTGTAATCCTATATCACGTGACATTAATTCTGGCCGGCACTACAAAATTTGCCAGAATTACAAAATAAATTTCGGCTAGAATTTCGTCTCGTGATTTCGGACTTTCGGATTCGGCCACGTGTATATTGAATATTCTGTCTCAGTATTTGTAATTTAAATCACGGGATCGATTTTGCAGATCATCACTTTTTTGTTGAGAAAAGTTTGTTTTCGGACCTTTTTTTTTTTATCTAAAACTAAATTTTACAGGCAATTTATTAAGAATATCAGTTTTCTTTTAATAAATTTATATTGTTTGTTAATGCTACAAAAGTATACTAAAATTAGACCATAGACATATAATTTCAAATTCCCTTTTGCTGCGGGCATCCTATATATATTTATTTTTTGCAATCAATGTTCCGTCAAGACACGTGTCAAAGAAGTGCGTTTTAACCAGAAAGTGACAAACCATAAGATCATTTCATCTCACAAAAGACTATATTATTCCAACAGAAAATTTATTTTTTTTCGTTTATTTTCAACAATAAAAACGTAGATTAACTGTTCGTATTACATCAAGGAAAAAGAAATTACGTCTAAAACAACCTTATGTTCATTCTTCCTGAACCTCTAAAACCTTTTGCTGGATGTGGTAAAGATCAATGGTAAAATTACCATACATAAATGCGGGACGAGGAAATGTAATCGGTGGAGTATATATTCCTGGTATTTGTGGATCGTAAAACAAGTCGCTGATTGGAATAGTGACTTGATATGCAGGATTGCCTAAAGCAACACATCCGGTAGGATTATTGTTACGTTTTTGTACGGTCCCAAATTCCCACTATTATTTAAGAAACATTAGAAAAATAGAAATTCGCAAGATCTAAACAGTTTAAACTTACTTTTTGAGATGCCATCCCCTGTCTCCACAACTTAGCCTAATATTTATCAATTCACAAAGTTTTTTAGATAAAATTATAAAATAATAAACGATTAAATATATATACCTTCATTCTTCGGTTAAATCTTCCCTGTGGATCTCGTGTTGTACGTAATTCATATAGCTTTATGCCTAAAACACACCTAACATACGGTTGAGTCATCCAGAGTGAACATTTATTCTTCCAATTAGCAGCACTTTGGCCAGATGCAACCTCACACATTATTCTAGCGTGAGGATTCCCCTACGAAATTATAAATCTTAGAAAATTGTATTCAAAAAGATATGATAATTAATATACATAAAATTTCAAAGTACACGTATATCGGATGGGGGTGGTCCAAGGCCAGGAGTGGGTGGTTTCGGAACGTACGACATAGATGGGTACACCGCTATGTCCGCCGCTATTCTAACCCCATTTCCAGCCGGTGAAAAATGGACTATAAAAACATAAATTATTAGGAAATTAATTACAATTCAGATCAAGCAAGTTTAGAATTCACTTACAGTCATCTCCACTGACGTCTATTGTTGGGTTCCAGATAGTATTTCCATTAGGAAGGTTAAAGTATCTCTGCAATAGTGAGACAGTAGCAGCATGTTCGCGTAAGCTCATATCAACGATAGATACTTCACCGTCATTATATTCAAACTTGTATCCGGATGATTCGTTATTATCAAGAAAATGGTGGTAGTTTTTTACCGATATATTTTGACCGATACTGATCGGTAAACTGTAAAAGTGGAAGTTAACATTGAGTTGAACTTGAAATAACTTGTGCGATGCCTTACTCACTTGTCTAATCCAATAGGACCTTTTGGTAATTTGGGAATTTTAAATTTCTCGTCAACCTTTCTTTTTAAATTTTGAAACATTTTGAAATATTTCCTTGTAGAAATAGAAAATATTTTGTATCTAAAAAAATTATAATGCTTAGTATTATAAATTATAATGATAAATGTGATCCGATTTCGCATCAATTACAAAACGATTTCTAAAAATAAATTCGTAATTGTATCCTTAATGTTATTAACTATAGATCAACTCCTATATAATATTTTAAGTTGATCCAATTTTGCATCAGTATTTGTCATTTCTTTGATGATAATTTTAAGGAATATCCTAGACCCCGAATTTGATTGGTTCATCATGATCTCAGCCACATTAATTAATATCTGTTATTTGTTTATCATAAACGCTCAGCAAACGCTATTATGTACGAAAAACATCTTTTTATTTTTCCGATATACAACCCAAGTCATTATAAAAATCATTTTTACAATGTAGTCTTTGATTCTTTATTGTTGACGTAACTAGGGGTTATAATATAAGCCACCCTTATTTTTGGTCATGTGCAACCAATCACTTTATTTCTACTACTAGTGTTGGAGCGAACATTTCGTGATGAATTAAAAAATATAAAACGTATTCTCTTATTGTTTTGGAACTCGATAAGAATAACATGAAAAAAGTAGCAAGAGGGAAACGCTAGTATGAATTTCAAGTGGGGTAATTGGATGTATATTGTAAGCTGGAATGGCCGCAACTAGATTCGCAGATTTCGCTAGACCAAAAGGTATTTTCATTGTGCCAAGGCCGCTGTAAGAATTGTTGAAGGAGTATCCCGCGGTAGATGTTTGGAAAACATCCATATCATAATATACTCCAAGTGTACTGCATGTTCCTAACCAGACGTACACAAAAAGAAGTTGCAAGGGATTCCTCAGCACTCAGCTCTGTTCTTAACTTTATTTCTTTTTTTTATTCGGAATATTTTAGTCACTAGAATTGTTAACTCTAGACTAATATAAAAAAGCAGAATGGTGAGTAGACTTGTAGTGATTTCTTATCCGTTTATACAAGAAAACAAACTAATCAACCTTACCGTTAGTCTGATAACTTATTGAAAGTAACACATCAATATAAAGCAAATATGGCGCAATATGGAATAAGGTATTTAAATACTATCGTATCGTGCTATTTCTGTTGGTTGTGAAGATTTTCTTTTTAGATGATCATATTTTAACCATCTTTTTTCTCATACATCTATGATAACTCGTAGAAATATTCATAAATAATTGCTTTCAATGATTTCTGTTTTTTTTAAGGGGGGGTGATTGGAAGTATCTTTGTTGGAATTTGAGTTTTGTATTATTCCTGAAGAGTATAATTTCATTACATTATTTTGTTACGCAAGAGTTGGCCAACACTGGATCTCGATCCCGTTCTCCTTTGATCAAACTTATCCGAATATGTAAAAATACCAATATATTACAATGAGTCCGTGATAATGTCATGACTAAAAATATATGAACATTTTTTTCTTTTGTGTAAGAGGAGAGAGGCTTAACTTTGATGACTTTAGGTCGTTCAAAAAACATTGGTACTCGTGGAAATTACGCGAAAATGTAATCATGTGTCATAGGGGTCTCTTCTTATTTGTGTATTCCACTAATGCACTCATCGAACACAATAAGTACTATAATTAGTTAATCTCGTTCTTCCCATATCTTCGCAATCTGTGTCATTGACGGAGTATGAAAAATTAGGAATCCATTGGGTTCATATCGATATGTTCATTAAAAATAGTGGTAAAAGAAATTCTTGAAGTATTTTTGAAAAGTTTCCATTAACTCTCCACTTACATCCTGTAGCTCTAGACTGGCGATTTCTTATTCAATACTTTTTTTTGGTTGATAGGGATCTATCTACACAACATTATCAACTAATTTTTTTTAAGGTGTTATCATCATCTGCCTCAATTCTTTTTCTCCGAATACTGAAGCCTTTCTCTCATTTGAGAATTTTTCAGCTTCATCCCAAGTTTGAAAAGTTTGTCCTAAAGTTAGTTTTAAAGCTGGATTTTCAATATCATTTACGGATGAGGAGTCAATAATTGGGATTTGGGAAATTTTGGTGTTGTTCATTATGAAACAATTTAATATTAGATGAAGTTTCAAAAATTAAAAGAATTTTTTTCCATAATGAGAAGTTTTATTGTAATACGTAAAAAAATCATTTTATATGATTACAAATCAAATATTGTAACACAACAAAATGAACAAATCAAATGAAATCAATATCACATGAAGGGAGGAATTAACCTCAGGTGAAATGTAGTTATTTTCTTTTAATTATTTAATAAATAAAAATAAAAATAAAAAGATTTTTTAATTATATTAATAAAAAAAAAAAAAATAAAAATAAAATGATTTTTTATTATTTTTACATTTTTATAAAAATGGTTTCTAATAAAAAAAAAATCCCCATTTCTTTGATCATTTTAATAAAAAAAAATGATTTCTTTAATTGTTTTAATAAAAAAGAACATTTTCTTAATAAAAAAAAACGATTTCTTAAATCGTTTTAATTACACATATTAATATTATGTCAATTTATTTTATATTTATTAAAGTTGATTAAATTTATCGCCGTTTTCGAATTAGTGTGATCAGGTGATTTATCGATCAATTAAAATTATCTAACTGAAAACACCGAAAACACCGAAAACACTCGAAAACAACTAAAAAACAATTTTTTTTTAGTGATCATGTGTTCTGCAGTGTCACTCTTTTCTAATTTAGTGCTTAAATAAAATATCACGAAAAAAAAGTTGAATTTTTCGCGTCTAAAGCTATTCAAATGGCAGAAGTTACAGAAGTTAATTGTAAGTACCTCTTAGGTACATGTTATTCATGCCAAAAATGTTTATATTGTTTTGAATTTCCACAACAAAATCCATGTAAATGTAATAAAAATAAGCAACCAACAAGAACTAAATATCCAAAACGCGGGCAACAAATTTATCAGCGTTCTTTTACTCCAGACTTATCATTTCCAACAGCAAATAAATATTTATTTGATGCTAATATCAAGTTTGGCTATAATAGTAACTTTGAAAAGCCATTTTCTTATACCTTTTGTAGCACTTGTAATAGTCAAATCCAGCGATATAGAAGTGCTGATAAAAAAGCACAACAAATTCAAAAAAAAGAAAATGATGATAATATAATTGCTTTAGATGGTTCATCAAACGAAAAAGAAGTTGTTAATGTTAATGAAAAGAAAGAAGATCCATCAAATGAAAGAGAGGTTGATTATGTTAATAAAGAAGATCAAATATTCTCTTTGGTGAGTAGTGACTATTCTGAAGAGGAAAATGGTGATTATGATGTAGAGGAAGAAGAAGATAGTGATCTTGAAGAAATAAAAGTGCAGATTATTGTTAAAAGTAAAAATATAAAAGATCCTACGGCAAAAACTTTGAGTATTGAACCTGTCAATTATAATAAGTTTATAGAGAAAATAAATTTAGTTGTTCAAAAGTCTTTGAGGAAAAAAGTCATGTCAAAGGATTATATGATCTCATATAAAGCAGTAAATGCGCGCGGACCATCAAATGAACTTGAAGATGAATTGGATTTTCAAGAATTTATTAGTGAGTATAAAAGAGTGATTTTAGCTGGTAAAAAAATGTCAATTATAGTAGTTGTGAGAGATAATAAAACAAAGAAAAAAAATCACACAGAAAGGTAAAATCTTTTTATTATAGTAAATTTATTTTGTAATAGATAAATTTTAACATTTTACTTTTTTTAGAGTTCAGATGAAAGTGAATTTTCTTCAACTGAAGAATTACAACGTACAAAGAAAAAAAAATCACGTGTTATTCGTGAAGAGGATTTATCAAAAGAAGAAAGGACCCGATCTGAAGTTATTTCTACTTTATGTGAAATGTATAAATGTAATATACATGCAACACCATGTTTTGTTCAAGAAAATCGCCATTTGCAACTCAATCCTGCAAGACTACAACTTTGGGCTCGTGAAATAGTAAGATTTTCAACAGAAATAATTTTGTTTTGCATAATAAAAATAAAAATCTTTTATTATTTTTATTAGATAAACAAAGGAACTACCTATGAAGTACCTCCCTCTTATCCAACATTTGATGTCAAATCAAGTATATCCGTCAATAAGAATAATTTGGCAATGCAAGCACAAGTTAGTCACGCACCCACTACTCCTGTTCCTATCATTATTCAATTACCATCCCAATTTTATCAACATTCTACTTTTCAAGAACAATCAACAACGCATAATTCTAATAATTCAAATGCTAATTTAGCATCACTAAATTCATTACCTTCAATTGGAGAATTTCTCAATAGTCTAGATCACAAACATAATTGCAATGTGTATTCTAATTTTGAGAATACTTTTCTTGAAGAAGAAATTACTGTAAATATAATCAAAGAATTGTCAGATGAGCAATTGCAACGACTAGGAGTAGTAAAGATTGGGTGGCAGAAAAATATCAAACAAGCAGCTCAAAGATTTTGAAATTTTTTCTTATATGTAGTTGAATATATCTTTTATTTTTTTCTAATAAATCTAATAAATTGACTTCTAAATAAATTTCTAATAAAATTAGTATTCTAAACATAAATTGATGCTTCAAAAAATGTTTGTGCCATTTGAGGTGTAATTTGACTACATGCAACTAATAATGCATATATAGGATCATTACAAGCTTTCATAAAATCACGATTATGTCTAATCCATGATTTGATGGTTGAAAACGCAGTTTCAATTGGATTAAAATCTGGAGAATAAGGTGGAAGAAAGACAACATGGCATCCTAATCCCTCTAATAAAGCCACTAATTCATTATCATGATGAATTCTAGCATTATCCATTACAATAACACTATTGTCTCCTGGATATGGATTCATTATTGGCACCTAAAAAAAATAATGATCTTGTCAATTGTATAAACAAATAAAATAAAAATTCATGTTGTTGCTTACCACTTGATCAAGAACAAAGTCAACAAATTTCTTTTTATCACATGATCCTTCAAATATATCAATAGCAACAAATCCATCTAGTGTAAGAGCAGGCAGAATGGTATATCGTTTCCCTCTTACAAAAACCACTTTTTTTTGAGCAGGAGTATTTCTAAGTGAATATCCATATAGTCGGGAGAGACTTCTTTCATCTTTAGCACTTTCATCAATAAAAATAAGTTGATTTCGAGTATAATGCTCACCAATTGTAGCTAAATAATGTGCACGTACGATTTCATTTCTTTCTAATGCTGCTTTTTGTAACTACATAGCAAAAAAACTTTTAGTAATTTTATTACATCAATTATTTATAATAAATATCAAATAATATATTTACCTTTTTTCTAGTAATTCCTAAATACTGAAGTGACCGCCAAAGTGCTGCAATAGACGCTCTTTTCCCTGTTAGAGATTCCATTTCATATACTAACTCATCTAAATACCAGTCCACTTTTTCGCTAACAAGATTTCTAAGTATAATCATATCTCTTCTGTTAAAGAGCTTTCTTCGTCCAGGAACACCTCTAAAAGGATTTATAACACAAGCCCAGCGGTTATATCTCTTTTTTATTTTATTTACAACGCCCTTACTCATATGCAATGTATTGGCAATTTCTACAGTTGACAAACCATCGATATAAAGATAAATAATGCGCCAATATAAGTCTTCACTAAATTCTTTAGGCATACTTGAGTTTACCTATAAAAATAAAAGACTGTTTATTACAGACTACATTTGTAATTATTCGGAATTTATGGAATCTTTGGAATTAGTTAGGAATCGTTTACTTACCAGTCTATAAGCTACTAACGAAAAAACGCGACTATGATAACTAAATTATGAAAAAGGTGATACAACAGTGGCTTAGCATGATGTTAATCAAATAATATTTATTATTATATATGTGCACATGTTAGTTTTTTTTTGTAGTCCCGAAGTCAATTTTTTATTTAATTAGCAAATTTAGTGCCGATCACACTAATTCGAAAACGGCGATAAGTCAAAAACTCGCTCACTATAAATTCGTATTCTTAATCTTAAAAGTGTCCCCACCAATTTCAATGCTTAATCATTTCCATATTTGCAATAATTTAAGAGAGTAATCAGCAAGTAATAGTTAACCAGAAAACTCATTATTAATCCGGATCACAATCCCTTTAAATCCGTTGTATTCGGTTTATCTTATTGTTAAACTCAGATAACGGATTGATCCGGGCAATTTGAATAAATTGATTAAGCAAGATCACAATACTTTAAACTCTTATTTGATAAAAGGTTAGTACCCCAAATTTTAGGGTCCTTTGAATTATGTATAAATAAATATATTTTTTTTGAATTATGGATAATATAAGTATTTTTTTTTTCCTTTTTTTTTTTTTTTTTGACTTGGATAACCGCAGTACAATGACGAATGTAGTAATTATGGGTCTAATAGGAAGTATTTCGTATTTAAACAACAACTTATACGTTATTGATATGAACAACAATACGGAATTAAGAATCGACGCGGGCTTAGTCGGTGGAATAGGAAGGATATATTTTACCGATAACAATGGAAACGGGATCCAAGTCCCAAACGGATTTACTGTCACGACTGTTCAAGGTCGCGCGGCGCCATTTTTCAACATAAACGGTACCGGAAGTTATATCATGAATTGGTCAGTTTCCTATGAACTGAAGATGAACGGCGCAACGTTTGGAACATTAACTACTCAACAACAACAATCGGTTGAATTAGACCCAAATTATAATCATGACGTGATTTAATTCTCTGCAAAATTTTATGGCGATCTTCAAGTTATTCGGGCTACTTCTTTGAGAGTTCTTAGTTTAATAGTACCTGGTGTTTAGGAGGGTCCACGGTTCCAACCGATATTTCGAACTTTTTTTTTTTTTTTTTTTGTATTTCCCTTTTTTTCATGTCCCGTTTTCTTGTTTAGTTAGAACGACGTTTATATACTAACCCTTTTTTTATTTTCAATCCTTTGGATTGACCGATAATTGACCGTAGCCTTTTATCTTGGAAATTTTAATGATTTGCAGCAACTGTCTCTTCGGAGTGGGGTTTTATACACTAGTGTTAGTTTTAATATTTTTCATTCATTTGATTAATTTACTATGTATTAGAAGTATAACGACTCGGTCAATATTAAACATTTAAATAAATAAATAAATAAATAAAAATAAAATAAATAAATAAATGTTCGAGCTACTTCTATTGTTTTTTTGCTCATTATAATACTCTACTCTTCAATTAGTGAAAGAATTTGTTTATCGATTTTGGGATTAATTAATAAAACTACTTTTATTTTATTATTTAAATTCGTAAATTGGTTTATATTTATGATTTAATTTCTAAATTTCTTGTAAATAATAATAGATAAATAAAATACAAGTTTTTAATTTGCTTAAAATCGTTAAAATTGCAAAATTTTCGTTAATTTGTAAATAAAAAAAAACAGATATAAAAAATATTGGGTAGCGAGTTTAAGAGGAGAAACCAGCTCCCTTAAACATAAGTTGGAAATTCCTTCTCACTACTCCGCATTATTATTTAAGTTTTCGTTTATTTACTGTCTATCCATCTATTTACTGTATTAACTGTGCTAAATTTTGGATCCCCTATACTGTAATAAAAATTTTCGTAGTTGCTTTCCCCAATAAATTTATGAACAGAAACTACAAAACAAAAATCATTAAAAAAACATACGTAATCTGATTGTTTCATTTAAGAATTGAACATGCTGTAGCTATTGGACATATCGCACTTTGTTTGTGTGGTTAAAGAAGTATGTAATACCGTCCGTAAATAGTATTAGTGTTTCAAATTGAAAAAACAATTGGAAACTCATAATAAAACACGTTCTCGCACGTAAGGATTAATTCACACTGAATATCAACTTCACTTTCTTATGTTAGCGTCAAGTGTTATAATCTATTGTGTTTCTCCTCGTAGAAAATGGAGGACTATTTTTTGTGGGGTAATAATACGAAGATTTTTTTTTTTTTTAAAAAAAAAGGAATACTAAAAATAAAAATACACAATGCTTTAATATTTATTTTATTAATATATATATATATATATGTATATAATTAATCAAAAAAGTTATTAAAAGATTAAAATATTGTTAACTGTTAAACTTACATTCCTTTATTTTATCAAAAGACAAAAATATAAAAATTTGTTTCTTAAGATGAAATTTTATCATTGATATTGATGATTATTCATTTAATTTAAGAATATGATATAATAGAATTTTTGATTGTAAACGTTAAACATGTCGGGGAGCTTCAAGCGGCTTATTTGAAATGATTTTGAAGTTTTACCTTCAAAATTTTGTCCAAACGTTAACCACAGATCTGAATGGGTCATGTCATGTTATCAAATTTTTATATGAAAAAAAGTGTCAAAATGTTTTTTTTTTTAGATAAGAGAAAATTTATTTCTCACCCGGGTGATTTCTCAGTTATCCCCCCCATTATGTAACAAATTTTGATTGGCTGATTAAGTTATACAATTACATTCTATTCTTTTTGCTTTTATTACATTTTCACTTTTACTAACTTTGTTTTATTTTTTTTCTTTATGGCGGGTTTGTCCTTTTCTTCTTTTCATCTTCGTCTCCTTTATTCCATTTCCTTTTTATCTTTATCTTTATCCCCCTATTTTTGTTTTATTTCCTTTTCATTTTCATATCCTTTCGTTTTGTTTCCCTTTCGTATCTTTGTCTCTTTCATTTCATTTTACTTTTTGTTCTTGTTTTTATCCCCTTTATTTCGTTTGCCTTTTCGTCCCCTTTATCTCGTTTTCCTTTCAATTTTTATTTTTGTCTTCATCCCTTTTGTCTTTATTCCCCTGCCCTTCCATTTTTACTTGGACTTTTTTAATATACCCGAATCTTTTTAAAAACGAAGTTAGGTTATAATACAAGAAATCGATATCGTGATTGGAAAAAATTTTCCAAAGAAAGTGGCAATTTACAAAATTATTATCCCTAAGCAAAAATTATTAAACACGAAACAAAGATATTGAAAGTTATTTATAGACATGTAACATTTTAATTTTTTTTTTTGAATATATTCACATGATTATTACTAACGATCCTTTACTTTCTTTTTTTCCCACCTTTCATCTTCAATTGGTTTTCTCTTGTTTTCGTTCCGTTTCCCCCCTTATCGTCCCCCTTTTCCTTTTATTCTCCCTTCTGGTTTTGTTTCTTTTTTCTTTTGTTTCCCTTTATTCGTCTTCCTTTCTTTTTGTTTTATCCTTTTCTATCAATATTCTCTTTCATTTCCTTTTGTTCTAGTCTTCATTTTTTTTTATTTTTGTCTTGTTCACCTTTTGTTTTCATTACTTATCCACGTTTTTTTTTGTCTCCTATCATCATTTTTTTTTTTTATCATTATTGTTAGGGTCTTTATATCATTATTACTAATTATATTAAATATAAAAGTTTTGATCTCAAATAATTGTATTTTCAATAAACTCTAAAGGAATAAAATAAAATGTTTTGTGAAAAATATGTTTTCATGAAAAAAACGTGTTACTTTACAGAATTTTTTAAACTAATAACAGAAAATCGAAGTTCAAAAAATCAGCCAATTAAAAATTAGCCACTCAATAGCCAGTCAAAATGTTGATCACGTTGTAACGTAAGACCTCAGCTTATCATGAGTAAGTCCTATAGAACTGCCACTACTTTCTCTGGATCACGATAAAATATGCTTGGTTTAGTTTATTGATTTTACATTTTACACTTGGTTTAATTAGAGCCTTAATCACTTTATTAACTTAAGACAGTACTTTCAAATGTTCGTTAGAACATACATGGTTCCTTCCATAAGTTAATAATTTATTTTCATTAGAACATTAATTTAAGACAGTACTCTCAAAATCTATTTACTATATCGTCTTTAACTCTTTAATAATAATATACCAAATCTTTCTTACACTCGCTTTGGTCAATGAATTATCAGGTTTGGTTTGGTTATATATACGTATATATATATATATATATATTTGAATACCTTTCTTATGCAAGCATTTAATCAACTTGGTAGGGATATAATATATTTTTGGGATTTAGCAAAAGGATAAGCAGAAGAAGAAAGTTTTATATCAGACCAACCTAAGAAAAGACGTCATGGTAGGCCTAAACAAGATGAAGTTCGGAATATGTCAATATTGGAGATAGTTTAGGTATTGTGGATGTGAATGGGACGTGGAAGACCGCAGATACTTAAGCATCATTTGGCACGAGAATATGCGCCGATTTATGAAATTTTGCCGATCATCGGCTGTGTGGCGCAATATTAATAAAATTCGGATGGATTTATGGAATACTTAATGTGTACGATAGAGTAATTTAAACTATCCTACACATAGTTAGCAAGTTTCCTTCTAACAATTTGTTCCAGTTGCGTAACTCTTGTAAAAATGCGATTGAGAGTTATATTATAATTTTTTTTTTTGCAATTAACAAATCATTAAAAAATAAATTTTGTGAAACTTGTTTCTATTAAGAACACGAAATAATCAAATTGATACATGCCCAATGTGGTCAGTTTCTATTTCGATTCTTAATATTATTATCCCCGTTTGCAATTACTAAAATATTGTGTAACCGAAGCGGCGAAGCTCTTTGCATGCTGTTTCTTCTGCAATCGAACACTAATTAGTAAAAAAATAGACTCTTATTATTAATATCTTTTACTAAAGAAATACCACTGGTTAAGAATTTCTTATCTGATATACATGAAATAGTCTAATTTAAACCAGAAAACGTACTTCAACATAATCAATTTAGTTCTTTCATATTCTGAAAATTGTATTTACAATATATTTTTCTCAACTTTTCGATAAAAGATCCGTGCAACCTGCAATCAACCAACATATTTCATTATTGATGTAAGAATGATATCACCACAATATTCAATTCCGAATCCCATGAATATCGCCTTGATCAGAAAAAAAAAGCAAACTACGGTAATACGGAGATTTTTCCACCATCATGGAAAGCTGTCTCTTCGACTTCATAATTTTCTTCGCTTCGCTAATAAAATCAGTCAGTAAAAGAGTTCTTTTGAAGGAATGAGTTTCGCTCAGTTAACTGGTGATTTTTTCCTTGTATACAGTGACCGTCTTGCCGTTCAACTAAGCTTCTTACTCATTTTTTTGATATTCATCTTCACGAATCTAGGCGGCAAGACGCTCAATTTAAAGCATCAGAATTATACTGTACATTGATTTTACTCCTATTTAGGTTTTTTCAAAATAATAACTTTACAAATTCGAAAGTAAGAGTACAAATTTATCATCATCAAAAAAAAGTATGGAACTATAAATCACACCAGAAAAACAAATTTTATCATAACGATAATGCTTAACAAATGACTATATGATAGAGCTATCACTTTTTTATGCGGTCCCCTTAAAAACACCAAAATGCTATTTCTTACTAAGAAGTAAGAACATCGAGAACTTTCGATAGCGGTTCTGTATACTTTTGCAGATCATAAGGAAAAATCTTCCAATTTTCTCTTTTGTTTGTTCTACCGTAATTCTCTTTTTTTGTGGAACGCTTCATTACTTACTTTCTTCATCTCAAATTCATCAATTGTAATATTTTATTTCTTTTACAGGTGGGAATTATTATTAGTCGTTGGAGGATTATTTAATACAAGTGCACATAAAGTAGCTTAAATAATTGGCAATGAAATTCAAAATAGTATAGGCTATCAATTAATAAATTATATTGTTAACCTGGTAATCCAAGTGTAATTTTTACAACGGGTTTTATTTAATATGTAATTCTTTAGTTTATGAAAAAGTAAAACCTTTTTTTTTTTTTAACTTTAATTTCACCAAAATTATTTTAATATTATTTAAAATAAAAAAATACTAGTATGTGAATTTGTTTTGCAAATTAATTATTGATTTGCCCAGAAATTTTTAAAAACGTTGTAGAATACACGTATTTTTCTGAATGATAAATTGTGCCATCATATATTAGTTTCACAAGTTTAGTGATAACTAAGGAAATTAAATCTGTTAGGAACTAATGAAAATAAAAATATGAGAGCAAATAATATATTACATGCGATGCCAATGATGCTCACTCCCAGTGAACTAAAGTTACGATTTAACAACGAATATTTTATTAGATATACAGATAAAAAAAATCGGAAAACAAATGGCTAACTATAGTATATTCGAGGACAGGATTGTAATTCGCGCAACAAAATATACAACGGATTACTTTTTTTCTGTTTTCCTTCATAATCTTCATGTAACCAAACGTTCAGAAAATCATGCATCATACTACGATTAATACAATAGATATTAACTATGAGTACAAACAAAAAATCGAAATATAAATGGATATAAATATGGGATTTCATTGTCTGAATGTCTGAATCATATTTCTTCCTATTAATCATAAACAGTTAATTTGTAGTAGAAAAAGTGAGATTTGTAGCGGACAAAGTGAGTTGTTGATAGTTGTATTATTTCACAATTAATAGTTTATCTAAACATAAAACACAAGAAATATGCCTTAAAAAAGTGTCCATACAAGACAGAATGTTGGTAACAATTAGCATTGTATGTATAATTTTTCGTGTATGGGCTGTACAGTATATTTTACAAATACATTTGCCTTTTTTCCACACTACACATGATCTTTTACTATATATTATTGCACGAACGCCATGAAGTATATCCTTTTGTTCCAATATCCACTTGTCTGCTATCTAATTATAATAAATATATTTCTATATGGCCGTCAAGCACTTCGGAGATCAAACTTTGGCTGTTGCAATATTTTTTTATAGTAAATGCAATAGGCCTGTTCAATTCTGATTGACCAGATTTTTGATCGGGTTTTTGGTTGATATTTATTGATCAGTGACCCGATTTTACCGACCTACAAAAAGAGTAGAATTTAATTTTTTGATCACAATTTAAAAATAAGCAAAAACAAACGTGTTAATTGGTTTATTGTTGAAAATCACATGTTTGGATTGGTTAATGGCTGTTTTAATACTGGTATGAACTATGAAGTAAGGCAACTGTGACCCTAAGGTCACAATCTCGTTGTAAATAAAATCTATTTTTAGGTTACAAATTGATCCCTTGTTATATATGCGGCAAAGTAACTAAGATGTACAGGAAACCATAGACAAAAGCACAGGAGACGCTTGTTAACTTCATGAAGGACGAAATTAATGATAAAGATTGGAATTCATTTATACATATCCACCAAATTATGGATGAACAAAGTCTTGAATAAAACATTATCTCGGATGGAAACGGTAATAACTGATTTAAATGATACAAAGGATCAGATAAATGAAACACAGACTAGGGTATAGATATTGAGCATTGATAGAGACTACATAGGTATATTTATTGATGAAAAAGTAGAAAAAGAACTAGGGAAAAATGAATGCATGGAATGATGTGAAAAATTTTCACACAAGAGGCGGGTATTAGATGTTGAGGATGATAAAGTTAAAATTTAGAATATGTCTTAGATGACATATACGATATTATAATTGAATTTACTAAAAAGGTCGTAGAGGCCTTTTTTGCACGTAATAAAGGTTCCTCTCTCATTGAGAGGGTTCTTAAACTAGTTTCATATTACGTATATAATTGATGAACTTTGTATTTGTTTCATGGTGCCCTCCTCGTTTGGAAGACAAATCATTTGCCAATTTCTCAAGCTTTTTGATCTCCATTTCAGCGTTCTTTCGTAGATCATTATTCTTTATCATTTTCGAATCCTGTTTCATGCTTTCAATATTTGCATGAAGTTCATCAACAAAGTTGAACCGAGAACAAATTTTACTTAAATCATTGCAAAGTTTGTGAATAAGTCCGTATTTAGCGTTAGCAGCTGCTTGAAGGTTTGCTAAAGAAGATTGGTAGCCGTTTACATCCTTGCTATATTTTTTTTGTTGTTGTTTGGCATTGTCATATTGTAATTTGATATCTTCAAGAATCTTATTGATAGTTTGGGTTTTTTCAACTATTTTGACCTTGTCGTGAAAATGGCTATATAAAATCATAGAGACTAAGGATTGATAAATATTAAAAATCATGAAATAGTAGAATTTGAAGATTACCTTAAAGGCCCACATCCACATTTACTACATAGACCGTTCGGTCCCATACAAGAACAACTACTAAAATAGTTGGTTCCAGAAGTATTTTCAAACTCAAGCCCACAATGGTTATGACAAATAATGTTATCCTTCAAATGAAGGGCACAAACGGTACTATGATAACTAGCATTAACGATTTTCTTAATTTTAATTGATTCAGTCTCTGTATAGTTGGCGAAAGATTTTTTTTGGTCTCCAGTTTTTTGCAAAGCTTTCTGGGCCGCATCAAGAGAATCTTGAACTTTCTGAATATTTGCAATATCCTGAGTCACTTTAGCGATTTCAGATTTAATTCTGTCTCTGTAATTCTTCATATTTTGAAAGGCTTGAGTTGAAGTAGAAGACATCTCAGTGATTGCCATCAATAAATTATCAATCGTTTTAAAAGATTTATCCCAATTAAATTGAACATTTGGACGTTCATCTTCATCATTTTTCCAGACTTGAGGGTCGGTACAGAAAGCTTGATTGTCCATGTAAAATATTTTCTAAAGAAAAAAAAACAATGAAGTGGTTATTATATTTAAATGTATAATGAATTAGGAAGGTCATGAATGACATGCTAACTTTTGGTTTTGCGATTTCTCTCGTGAAAGCTTCTTCTGAGAAAGAAGCACTACTTTTTGAGCATTTTGTTAAAATAAGCAATAAATTTCGATCGATCAATTCATCAGGGAGGTTATTTGCCAATCGAACTAAAGTGTTCTTGATCGATGGTGTCACTCTAGCTTCAGTTCCATTTGCGATGATCACGATAGCAGATAATGATCCGGCAGAAATTGCAGTATTAATAATCTCTTGAATATTCTTGTCGTCTTGCTTCACACCATTCGTATCGCTCAGTCCGGGAGTATCAATGAAGACGAATTCATAGGCAGGATTATCGGGATGATTAAAAGTGTAATTATAGCATTTTGTGGTTTGACTCTTGGTTACATCATCAAATTTTGCTTCTGAATGTTTACTAGCGAACTCTGAAATCGTAATTATATAAAAATGTCATTCAATTAAATTTGGGATCAATTCCTATAACTAATATTTTGATGATACCTCTTTCAGTAACTTCATAAAACTTTGTGGGAATGACAATTTTAGGTTTATCAAGAGTACCGTTTAAAAAATAACTTGCCATAGTATTAATGATCGTAGACTTTCCGGTCCCGGTACCACCTAATAAAAGAATTTTGAAGACTCCTTGACCAGATAAATTGATCCTATTTCGCGTGATACCGTAGGTATCACCATTATTACGCCTAAAATGATCAGATTGATCATAATTATTATTATGCCTGAATTGATCAGGTTGATCATAATTATTATTAAGCTTGAAGTGATCAAATTGATTATAATCATTATAATCGTGTTTGCCATAATTATTATTACGCACGAAATGATCAGATTGGTTATAATTGTTATTACGCGCGGGTTGGTTCCATGGCATTTGCTGCTGGGATCCCTGAGAAGAACTACTATTATTATTATATGTAAGCCAAGGATCGTTAGCGTTATGTACAGGCTTTTGAGGAGAAGTGTAAGGAGGTGGTGTATCATTGTTGTCAAAATAATTATCTGTGTTAATAAAATCCTGCTCTTTTCGGCTTTTAGTATTTGAATATGTTTCCTCTTCATTTGCTCGATGTCCAAATGTCATGTTACTCATACGAGGGACAATATCTAAAAAAATTTATTATAATTTGAATTAAAGAATACATTAAACATTCATATTGTGATACTACACTTGCCTTCATAATCATTTTCAAATGTGCCCTTTTTTTTATCATACATTTGTTGCAATCTCATAGCAGTATTATAGTCATTGTTTGCATTTGTTTCTTCCTTGATATTGGTAGCTACAATTTTATTTATTTATTTTTTTTTTTTTTAAAAAAAAAAGAAAAATTATTTCACATACATATAACAAGAGAAAATGCATACAAAACATGAATAATCAATTTTACCTCGTTTAAAATCTTCAACGTATTCGTCATTAAATTGTTGTTGCAATCGCATAGCAAAAGCAAAATCATCGTCGACATTATTATCATTGTTTTGCATGATATTAATCTTGATCGTGGTTGAATTAAAACAAAAAAAAAAAAATATTTTTTTTTATCCAAATTTTTAATTTTCGTAGTGAATATTCTTTGGGGGGGGGGCTATCTATTTAATATAAGAAAATTGGCGTACGTGTTACCACCACCGGAGTTTTATCCTTGCTAAGCAGAGATGTAGATCCGGATTATCCGTTTCAATCCAGAATGTAAAAACGGAGAGATTTATAAGAAAAAGTTTTTTTTTTTTTTTAGTTCTTTGTATTAAAATTAGTAAATTGTTTAAAAATAATTATTTCTTAATTAATGTTCTTTTCTTCGGAACAGTATATTTTATGTTACTTTGTCAATGAATCCAACGTTGCATAACATTTTTACGTGTCGCACATGTCCATACATATTTTCTGCAGTGATACCAGGTAAACAAACACTAACCAAATGATAAAAATAGAAAACATGTTTATTTTAGGAGAATAACTTCCGGTGTTTATTTTCACATAACAGAAAATTCATCTTGTGTACAGTCGTTAGTGATACAGGGCGAATAACATCCGCATATTATGAAATTCTATGCATGGTTATTTGATAATTGAAAGAGATACCCTCTCGAAGAGTTGATATTGTAAGAATGTTACAGAAAAATAATATAATACATAGGGGGTCTCCGACGAGGAGATTAGTAAAAAAAATTAAGATGAGTCGTATGTAGAATCGGAATCGATCACCTTCAAAAAAGATGATAAAAATTTGTAAAACAGACTGAATATTATTAGGAGTACGTTACGTGCAACATTCTATACATGTGTATAAGCATACTTCAAGTTTCGGATTAAAAATTATTCCGAATACTTATAATCAGTTGTTACCGTAGTCTATATAAACAGAAGGATCAAGGCAAAAAATGGGATACCCAGATAACGTCACAGAGTAGCATGTTAGATAACATATGACATGTAATAAAGAAATATCGTACGATACGACCCTATAGAATCATGCTGATTTTTGCATGACTGATAATTTTGATCGTTGTACTATATTTGATTTTGATATCAATATTGTACGCGAGGCCGTACGATAACATAGATGTTGTATGGTGTTGTATTTACATAATACCACCGTACAATATCCATATCATAGAGTTGAGCAAGATTCTTGTGATATAAAAATGTTTTTTTTTACACATATAAATTTTTTTATATATATACATATCTTATTTATACCTTGTATTTTGGAAAGTACCTGACCTGGATACCATTCAATACACTTATCTGTTATGGTGATTCTTTTTGATCAAGATGTGGTGATAAACATCATCTATAAATTCAGAAACGAATATAAAAAATGAATCTGGTATAAATAATTAACAGATAATAGGCAAACAAAAAAGTGAATACCAAATTTTAAGTAACAAAAAATTACGAAATTAATTATATCCTAAATCGTTATAATTTCATTGTATAAAGAGAGCCACATGAAAAAATTTTAAAAAAAAATTCACGAATTTTTGTAAAACTGAGGGACATGAGGATCTTTTATTCGGAGATTTCAACATATACAAATTTTCACACATTAACGACAGAACAGATTCATGATGGCGAAAATAAAATCGAACGATTAATATCTGGATCTTGATCTTGGCAATTAATATAAAGTTATGATAAATCAGGTTTATATATTGTATTCGCCATGATTTTATCGGTCATGATCAATCAGAAAAATGGCTTACCCCACCATAATTATGAAATAACTTCATCCAATAATTCCTTTATCGTTAGTTATACAGTTTTGGAAACGATTATTGCAATATATGTTCCTTGATTAAGTATGTAGAATATTACTGTATGTAACAAGAATATATTTAATATTTTGTAAAATCAAATATACACATAGCATTCCAGAAATACGACAGTAAATGAAATGATTTGGAATGCAAGTAGCAAGTAATATTTCACTTTTACCATCTTTTGATGCTACCCATTTCCTATAAAAAAATCACGAGCACTTCAATTTGTTGGTAGGATTCAAATATTTTTCATAATTTGACGATAATATTCCAGTAGATTGATTGTAATAACTATTATCGGATTGGGATAGACAGTTAGATTAGTGCTCCTACCGGGTTATGTCTGGTTTTGAAGATATACCTGACCCAACTTAAGTGAAATAATCAAGACCCTAATCCGACCCGAGTATGGTTGACCTGATATCCTGGGTCTAAATCCGAATTTTTAAGGAAAAAAAACACATTTATTATAATTAATTAATAACCGTTCAATAACTCGTGTCAACCGGGTTAGGTCATGCGGGTCGTCGGGTCATTAAAACTTATTAAACTTGACCCAAGCTTTTAAGTCAGGTCGGGTCGCATAGCCCAAGTTAACTCGTATTGAGCGGAGCACTAGTTGGTTTCCACATTATACACACATTATCATGCCAAAGTAAAAATCCGATATTTTGCTATAGCATTGGTTATTATAAATAATTCCTCCAGCATCATGAAATGCTTCAAATTCATTCTCTTTGCTACATGTCTATTAAGTAAAAATACATTAATATGAAAACAGATAAGAATCGGAAATATTTATTCTTCTTGATACTTTACCTTAATTCAAACCGTTCAAATTCCATTTTCTATGACATTATTTTACCTATGAAGTCGACATAAAGAACTGGAAAGAAAACTGTAAATCTGATAATGAAATAGTAGATGTTTTATTTCCGGATGATTCTTCAGATTGACTCGTCATTATCATCAAGCCAACATAAATCCTTTTTCGTCATCGTATGTAATTCCATAACAAGATTAAACGGATCTTTTTTGCCTTAAATGAGTTATCATCTAAAAGTTAATCCATAGATATTGAAGCTGAAAAGTATAATATATGAATTAACAACCTTTTTGCATACTTACTTGGTTCGATATTTTCTGAATGTCATTAGACTCATTTCAGTATTCTCATTAAGAATATGTTTTTTAATCAAAATCTATATTAATATCTTCGTATAGGTGACAAAATTTGGATTATATACCTCTATCTAATAGTTGAATGCTTGTCAAACCATCGATTAAAATCCATCAGATCAATAAGGTGCTTTCAATATTTTTGAATCTCCTATCGAATTCTTTATACTCTAATATACGTCGCGAATTATTTTAGATATTTTTATGCCAAAGCAAACTAAATATCTATTTATCAGTTTATGATCATGTCACCATTACTTTTTTCGTTACTATTTAACCCACGTATAGAGTAAATTGAAGAACATGGATCTAAAATTTGTTTTTACAAATTAAGACATGTTCACAGACGGTTATTTTGATATAATATTTCATGCTATTACTTTCATATTCCAGCAGTTCACTTTTATCATATATTTAATCATTACACGTCAGTGATATATAAAAAATCAAATCACGGAAGCTCAAGGTTATGTATTAACATAGTACGATATATATGTGCTTGAAATGGGAGCAATTATGGTGATAATCACAAGGCTTTGTAGACAATATTTCCTCTCGACTCCATTTTCTGCTGCATAGAGCCAACTTTATCTTAAAAAGCAACTTTGCTACGACCTTAAGATGATCCGTAATAAATTATTGGTAGAAACGATTAATACATATGCACAGTCGAACTTTGACCACGAGATACTCTACTAATATAACATGACTTACATCAAATTATATTTTATGTCATCTCATTTCTGTGTTTTAACTTTTGTAACTGATACTTTTTTTGACGAAAAAAAAAAGAGATAATGTTCTTAGATTAGTTTGCCTTGATATAACAAATAAGAATCAAATTAGCTAACGTAAGTATGTGACGATCATGTAATGATTTTTATGGGGAAAAGCTATACCTAGCAAAAAAATGACTACACTTCTAAGCTGTTTGATTGTGGACGATTGTTCTAGCGAAAACGTTCTTGAACTTAGAGTTAATAAAAGTGAGATTGTTGGCATCAGCCTTTCTCTGGATTACAACACAGGATAAGAACAATATTATTGTGTCAGTATCACATCCAGATGAGTTAATACGGCTACTAGCAATTAAGGATGTTAATATAACAGTCCTATGGAATAGGACCGACCAGTCCCAATCAAATTGCCAAGTTTTGAGACGATTTTTTTTTTTATAAAGAATTATTAATCACACTTTTCTAGGATCGGCAATTTGTTAAATTGATTTGGGACCTATTTGAACCTTTAACATCTCTGCTAGCAATAATGCGGCATATATCTTTTTGTTCACACATAAGATCGTTAATATTAGCTACCTATTAGTAGAAATAATTGCAGGTTAAAATATTATTATGTGAACATAGATAGCGAAGTTAATGTTATACCTTCAAAAAAATATACGAATAATACTCTGATATTAATCTAGCGGATAAATACAATTTTTATTCGTTAGTCTACGAACATAGCCTATTATTGCCCTGGAAAAAGCCACATTTTGAATATATGTTGTATCCCGTCTATACAATAATAACTTACGATAATGTTCAGATCCATTAACATGTGAAAATTATATTTTATTCCAATTAAGTTCTCCGTATATACAGGGAACAATTTCTCTTTTAATATTAAAATTGTTGAAAATTTATGACAGGGCTATCTTAAGAATATATCGTTTCTGCATTTTGTATTCAGATACATGGTATGTTTTGTAAAATAAAAGGCACTACATGTATACAAGAAATGCACTTATATTCGATGTTTGCTCGGATCTTTTTTAATTGTTTCCATTCATTGATCAATCAACATTCCAATATGTAAGTGAAGTCAAGCAAAATTACCTTTTCTTTTTCAAAGATGTAATTCAAATATTTAAAGAATGATGGCATGATATTAAATATTACAGTATCATTTCCAAAATATTTAAAAACTAGTTTTAACTATTCTTGAATATTTAACAAGCTTGTTCATCTGGGACGTAACTGTAACTTTAAATAAATTTTAATTAGCAAACTTTAGTTAGCCATTAAATAAGTACATTTCAAATTTGGTATTATATATTCATTTTCATTTCCTTAATTTCAATGTTCTCACTCTCCACTTCTATGTTGATAGCCAGTGTCCTTTCCTCATCTTTATCATGAGTAGCAGCTGTAGCATCATCGGAAAAATATAGTAGTATAATTTCGTATATTTTTAGATTTACGAGGCAATTGAAGTTAACAATTAATGTATAAATTTGTGTTGGCGTGCATAAAACTATCAAACAGACGCACACAAAATGTTTGGCGCAATTTCTGTTTTTGTTGTTGTAAAACACGTGAAACATTTAATTGAAACATCGTTTGATCATTTGATCATCACCTGGACTCCATCAAGGTGATCATCAAAGGTTATATATATAAAGTTATTATTTGTCACAGGTGCATAGGTTATAATGCAGCCCATGGACAGCATTATAAATCACATGATATAGTTTGAAATTAATGTTAATTCCAGCATACTGTAACAACTGTAGCATAAGTGTTAATTCAGCTGCCGATATAATATGCACTAATTATAACGCATGTTTTTCTAAGAATATGCGCTAGATTATAATGCATATTTCTTGAAGATCATTCTCCAAGAAATTTGCATAATGCATCACTCTTCACTACATGTTCTCAAAGAAACATGCATCAGATTACTCATATTCTTCAAAAAATATGCATCACTCTTCAATGCATGTTTCCTAAAGAAATATGTATTAGAATATAATGCTGCATATTTCTTAAAAAAACGTGTCAGATTATAACGTATATTTCTCAAAGAAATATGCCATCAGATTATAACACATATTTCTTAAAGAAACATGCGTCAGATTATAACGCATATTCCTCAAAGAAATATGCGTCAGATTATAATGCATATGTAGGAATGCTTCTGCCTGATTTTATTACAAAAAACAAACTGAGGTAGTTTTCCTTATGACTATTTTATCATAATTGCTTTTATTGTAAATTAAAGTATAAACATGACCTAAGAAGGATTTTCTTTAAGTTTATTAATTAAATGATCATGTTTTTATTTGATTTAGTAGTTTTCAAATTTAAAATACAAAATATTTAAATCTCTTAATAAAGGTGAGAATCTATCATATTTATGATAATTTTAGTTACATTAAATATCTACTATGAATTTAGAAATTTGGATTAAAATGAGGTCAATTTCATGAAATTTGTGAAACTGCAACATAATGTGACAAGATTTAGGTTATGATGAGCCCTCATGTAAAGATTTACTAACAGAACTCCGCACGTATAACAAAAGGAAAAGCCTTACAATAATAATTTAAAAAAGAAAGAGTATCACCTTAATGTGGTGGCTAAGCATTGATGCGCAAAAAGATCAATTAACAGAACTTGCAATTAAAAATATTTTCAATTCCACCATCACAAACAATATGTGAGCGAAAATTTTCAACTCTTAAATGGAGATTCGGAGATAAAAGAACCAGACTTATCATTTTTCATTTAGAAACAAGTGCAAAAATTCGTGCATTTTATTACACAAATATTAAAGAGGAGCTATTTTTTTATGGCAAAGAATATTAAAAAGTGAATTAAAGATAATGTGAACGTGTCAACTGTTAATTCTAGTTAGCTAGAATATATTGAATCAACAATAATTGGATGATGAATTTCAGAATTGCATCACTACTTCTGACTGATTGTTTAACCGATCATTTAGCTGGCTGTTTAACTAATATTCAAAATACATTTTTTTTAAACGAATTTAATCAAAAAAACGATGTTTAACTTTTTTTGTTAGCAAATTTAATCAAAAAAATATTAAACAATGTTTTTTTAATTAAATTATAAAAAAATGGTATGATTAGTTAGTCAGTCGGTTAAGTCTGATTAGTAGAATGATCAACCAAAATGGTCGGTCAGTCAAAGGGTTATGACCGACTGATGACGTTTTTTAGAGAAATAAAACAACCCGAGCTGTGCATCTAAAAAGTAAAGCTGAATTTATATGTAAAAAGCGTATTATATTACTTGTATAATTGATTAATTAAAAAAATAAGGTGAACATATATAGTTTTAATCGAGTAGAAATATCATTATAATAGTATTGTACATTTACTTTTCAGATCGGCTATGTATTATGATCGCATCTGCAAAAAGCATGTTTTTTGATTAATAGTATATTAACATACGTATATAAGCTTGATGTAGAAAACTTTATCAATAAAAACTCTTTATTTTACATGAAATATATATATGTATATATATTATAATTATTACAATACTATCCAATCATAAAATCACTAAAATTCTTATGATTACTAATATTCACTCAAGATTTACCACCTCATTTTAAAATTACTTTAAACAATTGAGCTTTTTAATGATTCTTGCTTCAGAATATCTTTCCATTCTCCTTTTCTTACATTGAGCAATTAGCTCTTTTGTGCAATGACACACAGCTATAAGGTAATTGATTACTTTATTGTTAGTACAAACATAATTGTAACACCTTGCAATAATAGATGTGTATATACTTACTGTCCATTTGATCAAAACTTCGTATATAAAAATGAAATTTGGACAGAATATCAGCTCAATCTTTGGGAGTCCAAATCAATCCATTTCAAACAAACAATATGTACCTAATAATTACAGAATCATCAAATTACTAAACACGTACTATATATTACCTTGAAGTTTTATATATTACATACCATGAAAATCCATCAGAAGTGAGAGATACTTCAGTCTTATATGCTGTGGCTTCGTATGTTCAAAGATCTGTATAAAGTTGTCATCGTTAAATTGTCTCTGAGATAATTATATTGTTAATTAATTGCATCATGTTTCTTATATTCTTTTTGTCATCATCAATAATTTTTTTCTTTTCCGCTCTAGGATTTGCTCCCTATGCAAACAATTTATACATCATTGAAGAAACAAATACCATCTGCATTGGTTCATATTGGCTCTAATAAAATTATGTAGCATGTTTATAAACAATGTAATTAATTTTAAAGAAATCAAAGAGAAAGGAATTTCAGCTTACAATATATAATTAATTCCTGCAAAGACCCATAATGAACAATCATTACTGGATGGACAAATTGGTTGAGATGTGATCTCTCTAAAGTTGAAATATTTCTCAATGGTTTTAATGGATCTAAAGACAATTAGAAAAGGCCTTCAATAAGTTTTAGAAAATTAAAACTAATTTTGCAGAATAAAATAGTATAATTTTCAACTTACAATTGCCCCAGTATATCTTTTAATAGTTCCTTCATATCTTTTAATCATTCTGAATCATTTTCATCAATTACTATACTTCTAATTGCTTTACACAATCCTTTGCTGTCTATGATCAGTATTAAAGTCTGTGAAATATTGATGAATGTTATCTGTAATATATTTATTAATCTCATCAAAAACTTCATGTAAAATCTAATCTTGCAAATTTTGATCTAAAGAAATTGAGAACTTGGATCCTAGGCAAAGATCTATAAATGGATTATTTTTAGGAAATGAGGGTTTGAGAAATTTTTTATCAATATCGTGATTTTTGATATTTTTTTGATAAAATTAGATTAAATACGAATTAATCCTAAATTTTGATCAAAAAATTATATTTCTAAAATATTCTTTTCAGCTTAAAATGTTGAAATAACATCCTTAAAAATATCACACATCTATAAAGAATACAAACAAATTAATATTTTCCTAATCATACTACTGATGAGTTACAAAATAATTACAGACCTTGCTATTAACATATTTCTTCATTAAAATATTGTTGTAATTGCTATTTTCCTTTACATTATTATTTAAATTGGATGAATCTTGAGAAAGCAAAAATCTAATTATTAACTTAGAAAATTTTTCTTCATCCTAAAAAAGGAAGTGATTATAGTATAGCCAACAAAAAGTGATTGATCCAGATAACAGATCAGTTTTTGACCTTTTTGTGAAAGGATCATAGTCTATTCCTTCTTGAGAATAGATAGACCTGAATATCTTGCCTTGAATAGTTGGTAAGTAGATAGCCTTTCATGTACACACATACGAATACTTGAAAAAATAAAACTTTGTCTGTGATATACGATATTGATTTCCCAGAGAAACGTTCCATAGTAACGAATCGTCCAAAGCTATTTTTATCATTTTGCCAACATCTCGGTAAAAAAGATGTTGCACACCCTAGTTTTTTTTATAAGATTATCTAGCTATGCAATGCTTGTATGGTTTTTAGAGTACAATGATGTAATTATTCTTCATTTTGTAATCCATTTTTGTGAATCTATAAGTTCAGAATTCATTTTAATGATATTTTCTTACTCTAAGCTCAGCATTTTCGGCATTACATCTGTTATTCTCTTCCATTATCTGCTTTATAAGCTTGGTATTCCTGGCCGCAAACACAGCTTTCTCCGTCTTAATTTTAGCATACTTAACCTAAATCTAGATGAAGCGTTGCATATCAATGTACTAAAAATATTTTTTTTACAAGATATCATAGTAATTGTAAAAATAAGTAGGTTGACGGGCTGTTCATGTAATTAGTAAAATACTATCCAATAACTAAAGTCAGTGCATAGTCATGTGAATAATTGATCCCATTAAATTTCACATTTCACCAGACGGATCCACACACAGGTTATAGCATGTGTAATGTATAATTCTAGTAAATCTAACGAACTTTAAAGATAAAAAACAATATTACAACATTGGTTTTCATTTACGTACTATGAATCCCAACCAATTATCAGTGTAAAATTTCATGAGCAGAATCGTCAAAATAACTGTTAACCAAAGTTGAGATTTATTAACAAATAAAATTTTTCATATAAATAAATGAAATAATTAAACAAACAATATGGAATTTTTTTCAATCTATCTTGTAGTTAACCTATAACAATAATGTCTGTTTAAATAAAATTTTAGCTACAATCCTTTTTACATTAGTTCATTTATATTTGCAACATTTGGTGTTTATAAAGTGTTTATAATCTAATTTTGAAACAAATAAATATATGGTAAAATAAAAAGATTTTAAATATTATTATAAATGAATATACTCTATAATTTATTACATAATAAAACAAGATCTCTCAATATACTTCATATATTAAAGTCCATATTTTTCTATATTTGTTGTAGATTCGCATCTAAAATCTTTAATTACTCCATCATTTTTATATTTATTTATTAGTTTTTTATAACTTTCCCCTTCATAAACAATATCAGATGTAAGTATGGTAAGTGCACAACCTTTCCAACATTCTAAAAAATCTTCTAAGGCTTTCAAGGAGAATTTAAAATCATTAAAAAATCTAATTTCTTTTAGATTAGTTGGAGCTGATCTAATTAATGCATTTAATATTTCTTCTCCATTTTCTAAAATTTTTTCTTCAGTTTCATGTACATAAAAATTTGATGTGATTAATAATAATGACTTTAAATTTTGACAATTTTTTAGTAAATTTTCAAATTCATTAAAATGAATCTTTGATGGAGGAAATGTAAGTGATAAATACTCAATTAAAGGACAATTCTTATAAACTTTACGAATATAAATAAGAGAATTTTCATCAAAATCATTATCAAAATTATAATGATCATAAAATTTTAATAAAACTTTCTTGAGATGTCCTCCACTATTTTCAATTATACTAGAAGCTTCATTTAATGTAATGTAATTTATATTGAGAATTTCAAGGTCATTAAAGACCAACATTTTCACTTCTTGTTCTCCAAAAATACTAAAATCACTTATTAATGTTTTTAGTTTATGAAGTTTCGTGAGTATCTCTTGTAGTAATGTATGCTCAAAATCATCAACATATTGAAAGAATATTTTTAAATGATTGAGAGTATTTGCTTTTTTTTCTAATTCAAGAAGAACTTCTTTATAAGGATCATTTGTAAAATAACCAATATGATCAAAATTATCATGCCATTCAAAATACTTTAAATTCTTCTGAACTTCAATTAATTTGACAATTCCATAATTGTCTCTTGGGTCTATATTAAAAATGATAAGTCTTTGTATACATTGACAAATACGTGCTAATCCATAAAAGTATGAGAAATCAATAGATGTGTCACATTCTAATTCGCAAAGTGATTCAAGTCGAACATTAGCTTCCGGAAAATAAAATATTTGATGATTAATAGATTTTATATCCAAATATTTCAACTCTGGACATTTTTTCATAAATAGTTTGTAAAATTCTTGTTGTAAAAGAAATTGATTATAAGCTAAAGATGATCCAATAGAAATTATTTCATTTATAATATCTATATTGATACTTCTACAGAATGATAAATAATTAAATGAAAGTGTTTTGGATGAAATTGATGGTAATTGAATTCCTTGTCTTATTAGGAATTCTTTAATATCATCAGATAAATGAAAAGCAATAATAGAGAACAAGTAATTTTTATTATTATAATTAATACCATGATAGCACCAAGGATTTCTCCATAAAATTGGAACCACAGTTTCGCACCAAAGTTTATTTACCATTAGAGATGAGAAGAGGGATTTTGAATCATCTTCTAATTCTTCAAATATTAAGAAAAGAGTATCTTTATTAAGTTTGGACATTCTTTATCCGAAAAAAAAATGAATTTTTTTTTTTTTTTTTAAAGTTCTTTATAATGTAGAATAAATTTTTCACGGTATTGAAATAATTAAATGTAAGAAAAAATTTTAAAATTTAAGGAAAACAATTAAAATGGTGTCGGCGGAATTAAATTCCGGCCGAATTAACCAAATTAGGAATGCTTCCGCATAGATGATGATCAAACATTGTTTCACAGCAACCAAACAATTACGCCAAATACTTCGTGTACGGTAGTTTTATGCACGCCGACATAAATTTTATTACTTATTCTAATTGTAATTTTTTAAACTGACAATAAAATTGACAGAATGGATTTATCAATTCATTGATGCATTAGTGATTCTTTAAAAAACTGAAGTGAACCGTGTTTTAAATTTTGACCAAACTTATTATGATTAAGTAAGCAATTGTTGGCTAAATCTAAACAAACTAATACTGAAGCATATATTATTTTAATCAAAAATTATATTTGTGAAATATTCAAAAAGAAAGAAATCAAAATTCGGTATAATTTTCTAGAAGTAGTTTTATAAAATATTTATTTATGCGTGCAAATTGTTAATAATGCGAGTGATCCGATTTCCATTAATAAATCTCTTAATTTTCTCAACCTAGATTGATCCGTAATTTTTTATTGGCTACGTTATACTACAAAATTCAATGTTGCGCAATCATTTAATGCTGATGAAATGACTTACTAATTTTTAACTGTACTGTTATATGTGCTAAATATTTTTAGTCTTATTAAACCTTTTACCTATCAACTAAACAAATAAATTAATTATTTAATGATTTCTATTTAAGTTTATTCATCTTGTATTATTATATTATTTTTCTTCTTTTTTTTGATCCTCTCCAAATACATTCTCCCATGTTTTATTATTATTATTATCTTATTTAATATATTATCTACTACTAGGGTGGGACACAGGCCAATTAAATCAAAATTATATCAGCTGTATTGATAAATTTGTTATAAATTAAGTTAAAATGAGACAGTATAATATAAAATTTATCATCATTTAATATACAAATTTTCAAATCAGGTCTACACTTGCATTTTCTCATTTTCTCGTTCATTCTGGTCGGAAACAATCCTCCCTGCCTGTAAAAGTATTTCTACGGTTGAAAATTCAAGATTATTTATCAATATTTGTATTAAATGTGATAGTTTACGTCAAAATAACATAAAATAACAGAATTTTATTTTTTTTATCTAATATTTTTGACCGTAACTTTAATCTTTAAGTAATTAACCACATGTATATATATTTCATATCCGCCGATTTTCGGAATTAACAAAATTAGCCTAAATTAAGAAATTTGATGATAATTAGATAAAAATTAAGTTAAATAAGTTTCACAAAAAGGATCACTCTTGTGCTACATGATCATATGACACAAATATCGAGAAATTACTTCAAAAGTAGCGTTAAAAAATTTTTTTCTTTCGTAAACTCCATATTAAACTCCCCATCAACTTCCCCATCAAACTTTTCCACCAGTTTTTACATTATGTAAGTTGAGAATTTTGGCAAGTATATTAGTAGTTATTTTACACTAAATATAACTTGGAGCTATTTTTTTATTTTTTTTTCAATAGTTTATAAAAAAAAATTTATTTAGGCAGCAAAATTATTCAAAAATAATCTTTCAATAAATAAATAATTCTAAGATTAATAACGATGTTTTAGTGAATTTAAATTATATATTGATTAGTTTATTTAGTTAAAATCTATTTGATATTCGTTATTAATTATTTTCAATCAATTTTTTTTCGTTAAATCATTATTCTGGTGCTTATTCTTACTTTTTTTTTTAAATAAACTAATTTTATAATATTTTTATTCCTTTTTTTAGAAATTTCTTCTACTGGTTTCAGGTTAAAGAGGTAAATTTTTTTGGAAAAGGTCTTAAAAGTTTTTTTAAGTATTTTTTGGCTTATTTTTTCTTATGTAGGGACGGTTTTGATCGATTTTAATCGGTACTGTGCCACATAATTGATGATCGGCAAATTCCTCAAATCAGCGCATATGTTAAACGAAAAAGATTAATTTTTATCCCGTTGAAAAAATTTTAAGTCTTAATATTAAATTTATCGTTAGCTGAAGAATTTTTCTAAGTTGTTAAACATGAAAAATTGAAATTCTATAGTATGTTGATATAGTTTTAATTAATTATTCCAATATTCCCACCCTAATCCAGTGTTGACACGTTGGCCGTTTGGCCGCGGCCAAATGCCAACACTGCCCCAATCCGCTACTATTCCCTGTTCAGTTGTTTATGAAGTTTCTCAAAATTCTGGAGGAAAAAATATTTCGTCAAGTTGAATAATTTTAGCATTCTATTGTAACGGGATTCTGTTACCTTTCCTGTCACATCAAGCAAGGTTAAACTTTATTATGTGAATGCTTGTCTATTTATACATTTTAATGTTACGCTATTCTCAGCCTCTTATATGAGTTTATAATATTAACTACATGCTTCGCTTCATGATAGTTACATCATCATAGTTTAAGGACAATTGTGGCTCAACCTATACATTGAGGTTAACTATCCTACATATTCCTATGCTTATTACCTAAATTTACTGTGTATTCCTACATTTTCCTATATAATCTTTTTGATGTTTCATCATGAATCATATTTGGCTTATTATCTTGCTGTTTATTATACCTTAGTCAGTGGACGTTAAAACAATGGCAAGAAAGAGAGGCGTTCTTGGTGATAGTGGATAACTTACCAGATTCTGTCAAGAGCAGTCTGCTATTAGTTTAAGAAGGCAGAAACCGTTTGATTGCGCACTTTGAAAACCGTAACGATCCGAAAACTGCCCTGTTTTATATCCAAAGACCACAAGTCATCGAGGAAGATGGATGCGCCACGTATACTGGAAAGCTCTTCGAAAAATGTCTACCCGGGAGAAGATCATCACATAGTCCTAGCTCAAAAGCATAACAAGTAAGGTAACCCACCTGCAATTTCCAAGAAGAACAAGAAGCGTAATCGGAAAGATCGGAAGGAGAGGAATATTGATAAAAGGTCACTGCTTTCGTTACTTTGTTCTTTATTAAAGGAATAGTTTGTAGATTAATATGGAGAGGGCACCTAGTAAGTCTTGTGCCAAAAATTTTCATCATCTTATTTTTTGTAGTAGATATATAGTTCTTCCCTATTTTCCTGTCTCTCCTAACCAACATTCTATTATGTTAGTTTTTTTTCTCTTTCTTTATGCTTTACTGTAGTTAGGTGCAATCCTACTATCAACCATTTGTTACCTTCCTTTGTTAAATTGCGCTCAGCTTTCTGTTCCCACAACAGGTAACCGGTTCTCTGTTTCTTTGGTTAATGAAGGCTTTTATCAGGTTTTTTATAGTTATACAGAATAATATAATGTAATTTCTGTGTTGTGTTTGCCATTTGGGAAAGTAAAAATCAAATAGATCAAGATTGTTTAGTTAAGTTAGACATTAAAAAATTATAGTGTTATTGCGTTGATCTGTCTCTTTTTGCTTCTTATTATAGTAAGTTTTATATATACACATTATTTTCTCTCTATTTCATCCTTTTTTTGTAAATTATTCCTACTTTGTTTTAAGTTTTGTTTCCTCTTTCTTGATGATATTTTATTCCTTTGCTGCGCCTCCGCAGTCACCCCCCCAAGACCTGAATTTTGTTTTATAGTTAAAACATTATTTTGATGCAATTATATGTCATTTTATTACAACATTTTAATAAAATTCTGCAGCTTCAGTATTTAATTAAACAATGTAACTTATTCATTCAACAAAACAAAGGGTTTTTCTTGAAACGTGCGGTACTTTTGTAACTTTTACTCATTCTCTAAAATGGTTTTTAACAAATTAACTTATTTTTTAAAGGAATTATTTATTTAAAGAGTATATAAACAAATTATATAAACTCTAATTTATCGCCACTCTGCTTATGTTGGTTATACTTAATTTCGCCCCCCTACTTACATTGATTCTGGCTGGTGAACAGGGTCCGATTGATCAACATCTGGAATTTTTTCAATTTGTAATCATTTGTAATCATTTGTAATCATTTGTAATCATCCGGACCCGTGTCTGCTAATTCTATGTCAGATCCAATGGGATCCTGGGGCGAAAATTAGTATAGCCAATTTTAAAAGGACAAATGATCTGCGGAATTTATTGCAGGTTTATCAATCCAACCAAATTAAGTCAATCATCAAGTTTAAAGTGTAACAAAGGATTTACAGTATATTATTGTGCCACTCGATCGAGACTTTGTAAAAGTTTAAAGTTTTAGAAATATTAAAATGTCAAGTGATAATACAAAAGAGAATTTTGAAAAGACCTTTCACTGGTATCAAAAAGCAGCAGAAAATGGTGATGAAAAAGCAATGTTTAATTTAGCCAATTGTTATTTTAATGGAGAAGGAATAGAAAAGAATTTAGAAAAAACTTTTAACTGGTATCAAAAAGCAGCAGAAAATAATAATGAAAAAGCAATGTTTAATTTAGCCATTTGTTATATTAACGGAGAAGGAACAGAAAAGAATTTAGAAAAAGCCTTTTACTGGTACCAAAAAGCAGCAGAAAATAGTCATGTTACAGCAATGAATAATTTAGCCATTTGTTATTTTAACGGAGAAGGGACAGAAAAGAATTTAGAAAAAGGCTTTTACTGGTATCAAAAAGCAGCAGAAAATGGGAATGAAAAGGGAATGAATAATTTAGCCATTTGTTATTTTAATGGAGAAGGGACAGAAAAGAATTTAGAAAAAGGCTTTTACTGGTATCAAAAAGCAGCAGAAAATAGTCATGTTAATGCAATGTTTAGTTTGGCCATTTGTTATTTTAACGGAGAAGGGACAGAAAAGAATTTAGAAAAAGCCTTTTACTGGTACCAAAAAGCAGCAGAAAGTGGAAATGAATTAGCAATGAATAATTTAGCCATTTGTTATTTTAACGGAGAAGGGACAGAAAAGAATTTAGAAAAAGTCTTTTACTGGTATCAAAAAGCAGCTGAAAATAGTCATGTTAATGCAATGTTTAGTTTGGCCATTTGTTATTTTAACGGAGAAGGGACAGAAAAGAATTTAGAAAAAGCCTTTTACTGGTATCAAAAAGCAGCAGAAAATAATAATGAAAAAGCAATGTTTAATTTAGCCCATTGTTATAAAAATGGAGAGGGAACAGAAAAGAATTTAGAAAAAGCCTTTTACTGGTATCAAAAAGCAGCAGAAAATAATAATGAAAAAGCAATGTTTAATTTAGCCCATTGTTATAAAAATGGAGAGGGAACAGAAAAGAATTTAGAAAAAGCCTTTAATTGGTTTCAAAAAGCAGCAGAAAGTGGAAATGAATTAGCAATGAATAATTTAGCCATTTGTTATTATAATGGAGAAGGAACAGAAAAGAATTTAGAAAAATCTTTTAACTGGTTTCAAAAAGCAGCAGAAAGTGGAAATGAATCAGCAATGAATAATTTAGCCAATTGTTATAGAAGTGGAGAAGGAACAGACAAAAATTCAGAAAAAGCTTTTAACTGGTGTCAAAAAGCAGTAGAAAGTGGAAATGAATTTGCAATGTATAATTTAGCCATTAGTTATAAATATGGAGGAGGAACAGATAAGAATTTAGTAAAAGCCTTTAACTTGTTTCAAAAAGCAGCAGATGTTGACAAAAACGCAATATTTTATTTAGCTGGATGTTATTTTAATGGAGAAGGAACAGAAAAGAATTTAGAAAAAGCCTTTTACTGGCTTCAAAAAGCAGCAGAAAGTGGAAATAAAAAAGCAATGTTTAATTTAGCCATTTGTTATAGAAATGGAGAAGGAACAGAAAAGAATTTAGAAAAAGCCTTTTACTGGTTTCAAAAAGCAGCAGAAAGTGGAAATGAAAAAGCAATGTTTAATTTAGCCAATTTTTATAGAAATGGAGAAGGAACAGAAAAAAATTTAGAAAAAGCCTTTAACTGGTTTCAAAAAGCAGCAGAAAACAGTAATGAAAATGCAATAATTAATTTAGCTAATTGCTATTATCATGGAAATGGAACAGAAAAGAATTTAGAAAAATCCTTTAACTGGTATCAAAAAGCAGCCGAAAATGGTAATGAATTAGCAATAATTAATTTAGCCAGTTTTTATAAAGATGGAAATGGAACAGAAAAGAATTTAGAAAAAGCCTTTAACTGGTATCAAAAAGCAGCAGAAAGTGGAAATGAATTTGCAATGTATAATTTAGCCATTAGTTATAAATATGGAGAAGGAACAGATAAGAATTTAGAAAAAACCTTTTACTATTATCAAAAAGCAGCAGAAAAAGGTTATGTTGAAGCAATGAATTATTTAGCTGAGTGTTATATAAATGGGAAAGGATCAGAAAAAAATTTAGAAAAAGCCTTTTACTGGTATTTAAAGGCAGCAGAAAATAATAATGAAAAAGCAATGAATAGTTTAATTATTTGTTATAGAAATGGAGAAGGAACAGAAAAGAATCTAGAAAAAGCCTCCTATTGGTACTATAAAGTATTAGAAAGTAGTAAAGTGAGTGTTAATATTAAAGAAATATGTAATGAATGTAAGCAACCATATATTGATTATCAATGGTGCCAACAATGTAATTCTAAACGATTTCAACAAAAGTTTTCAAAGTGGACTAGTAATAATGAATCTATTGATAAATTTATTCAAGAAGCACAACTAAATGCTAAAAAGAGTTGTGAAGTTTTAGAATGGATACCTTATAATAAATTGTCAAATCTTAATTATTATGATAAAGGAGGATTTAGTGAAATTTATAAAGCTACATGGTCAGATGGACCTATTGACAGTTGGAATTTTTATGAACAACAATGGAATAGATGGAATCTTCAACATGGTTATGAGGTTATTCTTAAAGCACTTAATAATTCATCAAGCTTAAATGATGAATTTCTAGATGAGGTATGGTATTTGTATTTAATAACAAGTTTATTTATTTTGCAAAAAGATTAGTAATTTTTATCATTTATATAGTGGAAATATCATTATAATTGTCAGAAAAAATCATTTTCGAAATTTATTCAGTTCTTTGGAATTACTCAAAATCCACAAAATTCAAATTATATTATAGTGATGAGTTATGCAAAAAAGGGAAATCTAAGAAAATGTTTATCTGATATAATTAAATTTAAGTGGCAAGACAAGTTACAATTATTAAAAAAAATTGTATTGGGACTTAGAGTAATTCATGAATCAAATTTAACTCATGGCGATTTTCATGATGGTAATATTTTAGTATCAGATAATTATAGTGAATTGTTTATTATTGATTTAGGATTATGTAAACCTGTAAATGCTTTACAAGATTCTGATAAAAAAAATGAAATTTATGGAGTTTTGCCTTATATGGCACCTGAAATATTAAGAAAAAAACCTTATACTTCAGAGAGTGATATTTATAGTTTTTCAATAATAATGTGGGAATTTACGTCAGGCGTCTCCCCATTTCGGGACAGAGCACATGATCTTCAGCTTAGTTTAAGTATTTGTAAAGGTGAACGTCCTGAAATTATAAGTAATACTCCAAAATGTTATGTAAATTTAATGAAAAAATGTTGGGATGCAAATCCTTCCAATAGACCAACCATAATAGAGCTTGAACAAAAAATATCTGAATGGATTAGATGTATTAATGATTATTATGAGATAAACAGAAGTAAGGATGATACGTTTATAATGCCTGATATTGATAACAAATTAAGAGATGAAATGCTTGAGTTTATAATAGCAAATAAAGATTTAATACAAGAACAAGCTAATGTTTCCGCTATTATACAATCTCATTCACAGGCATGCTATACAAGTCGTAATCTTACTGAAATTTCTAATTGTTTGGATTGTATGATATAATTAAAAATTTAATAATTCTGTTATTTATTTTTTATTCGTTGGATTGTTCATTATATAGTTATTTATAAAACAAAGTTTAAAAAAATTAATTTCTTTTAAAAAATATAGGCTGGATTATTAGCTAAAAAACAAAACAAAACAAAATTTTATTAACCATTCTTTGAGTATTGCAATAACCAAATCAATGTAGATTATGTTTACTTATTTAATTGATCATATAGAATTTCTAATTTAGGCAGATTGTTACAAATTAAATGGTCATGATGCAATATAAATAACTAGCTTAGTATAATTACATAATTATAAACTGGTTCTTAAACTTACTCTTCCACGTATTTATGTCTTAACTTACTACAATAGATTCATCTTTCAGAAATATAAATATAGTCTAGCAGAAGAATCAGATTGTTTTACAGACCTTATTTTCATTTTCTTATTTCAATTTTATGAATTAAATTATGAAACGTTAGAAGCATTTGGTATAGCATCCTTATAATCCTCATATTGATAAAATTCTAAGTATTGACATTTAGTAGATATTAGACATGGTAAGATCATATTCTTTACATTGTAGAATTTTAAATAATTACATAATATATAACTTTTAAAAGAATCTCATACGAAGCATTGCCAAAATAAGCAGCCTTAGGGCTTTTTTTGGTCTTTTTGTTGAATTTTTACATTAAAACTTAATTATTATCTCAAGCATCACTTTTGTAGTAACTCTTTTTTAGTAAAAACTCATTTTTTTGTGACAATTCTTTATTTATAAAAGTTCATATTTTTTTTTATTAAAACTCCATTGCAAATAGTAATACAAATTGGTCAGCCAGTCACTGTGACTTTCGCAACACAGGACTCAAAATATATATCAAAAAAAATTTCTGATATAAAGCTATTACATTTTTTGGTCACTGACCAAGATTATCATAATTCCAGCCCTGAAAAAATGATATATATTACGGGGTCCTCGAGGGTCCTCGCAACACTATGAATTTATTGAAGTTAAAATTTAAATCAACGATCGAAAGGAAAAGTATTGATTATTATTATACTGTTGTTCTGCACCTTTATTAAGAATTAATTATGTTCTTACAGCTTGTCATTTAAATAATTTTTTGGCTCTTATAAATTTACTTGACTAATCTATAAGATTCGATATATCATAAAACTTAATATCACTGATGTTTTCTATATAATCGCAGAATTTCAACGATTCTTTAAATCTGCAAGTCGTTACGACGTTACGTTGTTTGTCCTCTTTTTTTTTTAGCTTTTCTTCTTCTTGATATAACAAGTTTGCATGCATTAATTAAATATTTTTTTTCTCCCTATTTAACCATTTTTTTGTAATTTTCAGTTCAGCTTCTTTTTGCCTTTGATGCTAGTCTCATGTGCTTTATTACTTTATTATGCTTCCTGCAGCCATTCTAAAGTCTGAATTTTGTTTTCTAATAGTGATAATATAAATTGTATGTTATTTCACCATAACACTCTAATAAAATTCTACAGATTTCGTTAGTATTTAACCAAATTAGATATATAACTTATAGTATTTGTTCAAAAAAACGCCATCTTTTCTGAATTTCCGTACTCATGTTTCTATAATGTTTTTTACAAGATGTTTGTTCCTTAAAAGAAACTGTTTTCAAAACTTTGTTTCGTGTGTATAGACTCAATTTTAGTTTATATTGGTATATAAAGTTTTCATTAAAAATTTTAAGTCCGATCCAAACGATTTGATCAATTCCTCTCATAGCGTTTGAACGTATAGTTTGATTTTGCGACTTGAAACTAGTATGGAGGCGAATGCATAGAATTTCTTTTCAAATTCATTGATATTTCTTAGATTTTCGTCATTTGGATTGTTGATACCTATTTATTTTTCATTTAATGCCAGGATTACATAACGTACGAGACAATAATGTAAACTAAATAAGGTGTAAAAACCTCTGAAGAAAGTGGCTGTTTGCTTCATTATTTTAATCTAAGGCAATAACCAACTAGACACAATACTCGAACTAAAAAGGGTAAAAAAAGAAAAAAAGAATGAGCCGTATTATTCTTTACCGGCTTCATGTAAATACTCTATTCTTAAATTGTGAAGTAAAAAAGTAAATTTGTAAAAAAAAAGTAAAATGATAAAAATAAAGTAGGCAAACTAATCTAATTAAATAAGAAAAAGAGTTCATATAATGAAGATAATTATATGAATAAAGCAATTAAATGTAATAAAATCATGAGTTCCAGATGAAATTCGTGGTTAGTCGATCACGTGAATATCATCTGTGCGTTTTTGTTGAGAAACAAAAGTAATTTGGAGCGAAGATTAAGCGGGCGAGTCTCGATTGCTTTAGTGTTATCAGAAGTATCAGAGGCATGGTGGTCCCAAAAATTGTAACAATCTTATGTCTTGCGACATGAGTATTTGACGTAAATTTTCACTCAAAAGGGATGTGGAGGTTGACATTAATGAAACCGCTATTAAAGCAGAGGTTTACGATGTAGTTTTTTCTTGGCTTATTTCCTGGTACGACTATGATGGCTATAATGGGACTATGGGAGTTAGT